>JAUMHO010012685.1:0-10012 GCA_032360965.1 Ulva armoricana
CCATGCTACAGCTGACGTCTTTTTGAGCGCATGCAGCGCCGAAAACGTGCCAATGCGGAGACCGGAGTGGTGAAAGTTAAAGATTTGTGTTACTGAGCACACAGGCACTCGCCGATTTGAAATTGGCGCAGGAACGGCGCCTGCGGGTATGGGACATCGACGAAAAATGGAATTAGAGGGTTGTGTGTCGAGTTAGAGCTGCAGAAGTTCAGTATGAGTGGGGAATTGGTCAGGTATAAGTAGTCCTCAATGAGGGTCGGCCAGGGCTGAGGAGCATGTTGACATTGGGCCCTTTGTGACAGCAAGCAGAGGTGAACAGTCACACTGGGGGGCTGTCATGGAAAGCTGGGAGCGATCACAGGACACCCATTGACCTGGGACAATTGGAGGTGATATATAGGACGTCCAGGTTATAACCAATCACATGAAGTTGCCTTGGACCTGGCTTCACAGGCTAGCACATGCTCAAGACAGGCCTACTCTGAGGGGATTTGGAGGCCTGGCCCGGGCACAGCAAGCGGGAATCGTTCATGCATCTCCCTGAATGTAGAGCATGTTTTCGTCCCGGATAAGGCTGAATACAAGAGGTGTGATGAGCTCGAACGATGTCGACGACGCTGCAGCTGGTCTCGGCCGGCTACTCGCGCCCAGTACTTACAGCATGCGGCGAAACTGAAGGAAAGATGAAAAATTTCGGCACTGGGTGTACAAAGCAGTGCCCAGGATTGATCATTCGAAGGTCTACATGTTGACAAAGGATCCCGGAACAGCACACATTTCAGCGTCGCTTGACGATATTTGGCTACCCACTGGCAGCTCAGCACCGATAGATAATTTTACAGCAAAGAACAACATCAAACAGCTAAGCTAGGACGTCCGCGTTGGAGCCGCACTGGCAGCCCACGTGTGAAACCCTGGTCAATATTATTGGGCTGCCAAGACGATCAAACTTGCATACACATCGACGTCGCGATCGGTGGCCTCGCTCGCGAGAACAGCGCTCGCGAGTGCACGTCGACGTGCACTGCTGCATGCCATCAGACCTTTCCACTGTTGCCGAGTGACAGTGGGCGGGCGTACGCGTACGCACGGTAATCGATGTCGGTCAAGCGGCACTCCGCGGACACCGCGGCGCGCGCCAGTTGCAGCTTCTGTGTCTAGGTGAAAGTGGCTAGTGAAGAGCCTGTGCTGCTGTTGTCTGATTCCATGACCTTGGTCCACTTTGTGGGTTTGCCCTTGTACTCTTTTGTAACTACCTTGGGCTGTTCCCTCGCCCCCTCCGTGCTGGAAAGCTCTACCTCCCCAGCCCCTCTCCCGGCTCTAGTCGCCAATCCCCCTGCGGCCAGCTTCCCCCTCCCTCCCCTTTCCCAATCTCCACGATCCCGGATTTTGACCTGCCCGCCCTCACCCGCACGTGCGGGCCCGCACCGGCGGTTGGCCCCCTGTCAAACTCGCCCCGGTAAATTCTGTTCACGGGCCCCCTGGGGAAGAAGGGGCCGCGCGCTGGCCTTCGCCGTCATGGGTGGGTGGCCCGTGACGTGGTTGTCTAGCAACGGTGGGGTTTGCAGGGCTCTGGGGCGAGCTGGATTCCAGGGCCGGCTCTGTGTGTGTCAGGGTGTTTATAATTTGCAGGTGCCGCGCACCATCGCCTTACAAACAGGGTCGGGTCGATCACGAGATCCCGAAATCGGGACTTTGGGTTTCGGGCCCGAAAATTTCGGGGATAAAAAAATATTCGGGGTTTTTTTCCCGTCTTTTCCCGTCTTTCGAGCGGGAAGCATAAACCCGGTCCCCGCTCTAGCAACTTCGGAGATTGTAAATCGAAACTCTGCATTGTCGACTGCATTAAATGGAATGCCTGAGACGAACACCCACTTGGCGATCGCAAGTCTAGCGTTGTCGTGGGCCGGTTGGTTGAAAAAAACCAAGCTTAAGCTGCGGTAAATTGCAAAGACGTCTGTCTATTCGATGTGTTGCATGAGCCGGCAAGCAACTCGTTCCGATATTCTGCCGGAATCTTCGGACATGTTCTTGCCTTCCTTGTGTTATTGCCCAAGACGTGGGCCTTGCACTCGTCAGCGTTAGCACCCTTGTTCTTGGCATTCCATCCGCAATATAGGCACACCACGTCGTACTTACTATTTGGCCTTTTAGTAAAAACTTTGAAATGACTTTTCCAATCGTTAGAAGACCTTAGTCGCTTGTCGTTGACAGTGGCATCCGTTTCAGTGACGAGCAAGCGACAACACAGGTTTCGGTTGGTCAGAAACCGTCAAACGAGACAGAATTCTACAAAAACTTCAACGTGCGATTTCCCGATTTAGTGTGTATGATCATATGGCACCTTCGGAAGGGTCAACAGAGCTCTTTTGCCAGTTCACCAGACCATTTCGGGGTAAGTTCCGGGTTTGTTTTGTTTCGGGCCCAAAATTTTCGGGGTTTTGGCCATTTCGGGCCCAATGACCCAACCCTGCTAACAAACACGTCACAGGCCACCACCCGTGACGCTGAGGGCGAGCAAGCGGCACCCCCTCCCCCAGGGGGCCCGTGAACAGAGTTGGCTGGGGCGGGGGTGAAAGGGGTTCAAATCCTGGTGTGGGTGAGGGCGAGGGCGAGCAGGTCAAAGTCCGGGATCGTCCAGATTGGAAAAGGGAAGGGGGGGGGGGGGCTGGCAGCAGGGGGGGTGGTGAGTAGATGGCGGAGAAGGAATGGGGAGGGCGAGCTGTCCAGCACAGGGGGGGGCGGGGGACCGGCCTGGCATGGAGGTGGTGAGTGTGAAGGCCATACCTTGCAGACTCATGCGCGAAAGGCAGCTGCAGCCCCCTTAAGCTTGCAGGGGGCAGCTCACAGCGCAAGGCCGTTGGTCGGAACAGGCAGCCCAGGTAGAACCGGCCGCCCATCGAGCCGTGCCCACAGCGGCGCCGAAGCGAGGACCTGACTGGCGAACTTTCTTGGAGACAGCGCCTGTCGAGGCCGCATACTCTGCAATCTCATTGAGGTGAGCAAAGGCTGGAGGGCCCACACGGCCATATGTTTCATGGAACAGGGGGACGAAACGGCATGCGCCTGTGCCGGTACGTCCGTACTTCTCCCGCTTGGACGTATCCTTGGCCTGGGCAGATGCCTCAGTCTCCCACGCTGCAGCAGCAACCGCCAATGATGCGAGCGGGTGTGTCACGCACACATCCACCACCACGGGGCGTCCCGGAAGGTAGAGGAGGAGGTCACCGCGCTGTGGATCGCGCTGGGAGTGCAGCGGAAGCCGCGTCGTGTCGGTGGCGTGCGCTGCGGCAGCAGCGAAATCGGGGGGCATGCATGGGTGCGGGGGGCATGCATGGGTGCGGGGGTGGCTGATGCGCTGGTGGCATGCATGGGTGCGGGGGGCATGCATGGGTGCGGGGGTGGCTGATGCGCTGGTGGCGGCAGCAGCAGCGGACGCTGCGGCAGCGGCGGGAACTGCGGCGGCGAACCCAGCAGCGGCGGGTACTCTGGCGGCAGCAGATTCAGTGGCGGCTGACGCGGGAGCTGGTGGAGGGGTAGGTGCAGAGGAAGCCGGGGTGCCATGAAGGGTAGAAGGCACGGCCGAGGCGCGGGTGGGAGACGGGCCGCAGGGGGCGGGGGACGTTGCGCACGCGGGGAATTGCCTACCTCCGGAGGGGGCCGTCGGAGGGCGGTCGGGCGGGGCCGGGAGGCCATCTGCAGGTAGCCGCTACGGGAGCTTTTTCACGTGCGGTTCACAGGAGGCCGCGATTCTGCCGCGGCCGGCGATCCGGAGCCAGGCTTCGGCCATGTTGTCGTGGCGGGCCACCACCGTGTGCCACAGCGCACTGCAGAGGAGAGAGTTGGTGCCGCTTGCCGCCATTGACCAGCTGCACCCGCACGCAAGATCTCCGTCCTGGCCCACGAAGAGGTCTTCGCCGAGGCGCAGTCGCGCACTGATGCAGAATTCCACAGCTGTGAGCTCAGCTAGACCCGGTCTGACCATGAGCCATGCGCATGCCGCCGCCAGCGATCCGGCGCAGGTGCGTAAGCAGGCAAGGTCTGCAAGGGCCGCAGATCGCATCTGTGACGACGACCCTTTCGCCTCTGCCTCAAATGCTGCGAAAAGGGAAGCTGCGGTAGCGTCTGCATCTGCATGACACAGCGTCCGTTACAGGGCTGCCATCCGCAAGGCCTTGTCATCCGGCTCGCAACCTGCCCACTCACCTGGAGATTCCGGACTGTCGGCAAGGCCTTGCACAGAGGGCCATGCCTCGCGGAGCTGGTTCAGAGACCCGCATGGCTCGACATCCGTCGCGCCCCTGAAAGGCAGAGCTTTGTCGGAGAGCTACGACGTTGAGTAAACCAAAAGGACTCAGGCTTCTGCTCACTGACTCCCTTTGTGCGCCCTACATTGCAGCTCCCTCTGCAGTAGTCCAACTGATTATGTCACTTCGGTCCTCACATCTCTTACATTAGCACGCATTCTCGTATGGCCTTTTGGGATGTCGCAATTCCTGCCGCCTGTGCCACGCCCAGGGGTATGACCTCCCGGTTGACTTTGATGCCAACCAACCCGAGGAACATCGTTGGCGCCTCGTCCACGTGCCTCACACTCCATGCAGGTATGCAGGGGATTTCGTTTCTCCCGCCGAGACCTCCTACATGCCACCGCAAATATCCCTGCCGCGTGTGCAAGTGCAGTTGTGCAGTTGTCGATCATGCATTCATATTCCCGGTGGGTGGTAGCTGCAGTGATATTTCAACAGTGTACACCATCCCATTCCTCCTCGTCCCGGTCCTTGTGCTGGGGAGTGTGGCCATATCGCGGCTACGACACTGCTGCGGTTCCCTTGTATACCTGCTTTTCTAATTGCGTCGTCGGTGTGTCACGGTGTTGCGTCCTTGTTGGAATCCTTGCCAGCTTGTTTGGACAAGGATGTTCTAACAGGCCGTGTGGTGTCTGCCTCTCGGATTGGTCCTTCTTTACTAGTAGGTCATGGGTCACTGGTTTTGCACCTCCCCCTCTGCCTGCCCTCCTCCCCCGCTCAAACAAACGTTTTAAGCCGGCGCCCCCCCGGATGTGATTGCCCCGTTTGCTTTGTCCGCCGCACTTGTAAGAGTACCGTGGCCGATGCCCATTTGGGTCTGGCGTGATTCTCGACCCTTTCTTTTTTTTCTTTTTTTGATTTTTTTTCCCGTTTTTTCTTTTATTACACATCAAAGAGGGACGAGGTCACAGGTGCATCACGTCAGTCTCGAATCAGACCACCAACCACTCATCATCTACAGACATCACTCCCTCCCCCCCCCACCCCCCCCGGGACATACCGCCGATTAAAAACTAGTCCCTGCAATCTGTGAAACGTGCGACATGGTATTTTCAACATACACCCAGATATTCCCTCTGCACCCCGCTGTACTGAACTCACTCAGCGCCTGTGCATGACATCCACATCGACGATGCTAAGTATTTATGTAGCATTTAGGACAGTGCAGGGTTTTGGGAGGTATGCCAGGCTGCTTCGGATACTGTGATTTTTCAGATAATTTGCTTGTGTTAGCTTGCACATTTACCTCCGAGTCCTGGCAATGCCAAGCTGCTGCTGCTTTCATATCCGTGTAAAAAAATATATATAGAGAGAAAATAAGGATTCGGTATTCACGCCAAACCCAAACGGGCATCGGCCGCAGCACCCCTTACGGTAGGGGCGGACAAGTGCAGGAAATGCGCAGGAGGGGGCATAACCACAGGGGCAGCAGCAGGCGGGGCACCACACCGTAAGCCACGACTTCAGGGCCGACCGGTCGTGCAAACACAGACCGTGCAGAACCGGTGTAGGAAGAGGCTGCCGAGTGCACACAACACAGGACACACCCATCAGGAACGCAGCAACCAGGCGCACGCAATGATGAGTTACAACGCCAGGGGGGTGACGGCCCAGGGCACCGGCGGGGTGAAGGAGGAAGGGGACAAGACACACTGAACGCACCTGAACCTCACCAAGCCGACTGCAGTAGTCCGGAGAGGCAATGCCGAGATGTACCGCAACAGTGCCAGTGGCCTCGTGATCTCTCCTATATAAACGGGCATATATGCCCGTTTGGGTTTGGCGTGATGCCCGATTCCTCCTATTCTTTCCCCCTCTCTCGGGAGCAGGGCAGGCACTACGACGCCGGACTGGATGTGCCTGTGTTGCCGACGTGAGGTGGTGTATACACGTGTACTGTACGTAGTGGTACTGCTGTAGCACACTCGCCGTGTGTGTGTGAAAGTGGCTAGCGATGAGCCTGTGCTGCCGTTGTCTGAATCCATGACTTGGTCCACCTCGTGGGTTCGTGCCCTTGTACTCTTTTGTAACTACCTGAACCTCACTGAGCCTGCTGCCAGGCTGGTGTCACCTGTGGCCATGGTCCATGCGCGAGTTCCCCTTCGCTTCACGATGACTGTGCAGGTCTGCCTCACAACGAGCTCGCGGCTGCTCGCGGCTGGTTGTCAACTGACCTCGGATGGCCATCTGGAAATTTCGTCAACTCAAACGATCCCGCGTGAGCTGCATGCATATTATGCTTTCCTGGTCCTCGACCAGTCGACACAGCGTGCATGAGCTCGGCATACTGGAACATGCACAGGGCCTCCCCCATCAGCCCTCACTTGCACCTCCGAGGGCTACTTTCTGCCTTGCTGGGGTTCTGTAACGCTGGAGAACCTGGCCAGCGCAGTCGAAGAGCGCGCAATTAGCAAGCGACCTCGAGCTCTGTCACTGCAGTTCGATATCCATATCTCCGCCTGTATGCATGTTCCAGTTTGGTCGGTGTTTAACCTGTTCAGTTACTTGGTTGAATTATTCCCACCTGGTGTCTGATACTCTCGTCCAGTTATGGTTGACTTTCGGCGTGGTCAACAGATTACCTGCGTGTGCACCTTCCCTTCGGACCGGTCGCAACCAGGTCTACATGGCTGAGTGACTGCCCTACTCACATTATTCCGGTCAGAAGCTGTTTACTGGGGCATCGATGGTATCGCGCGGCCATTCCTTCGCCAACCAAGGCCCTGAAACGAAGTCCAAGTCGAGGTAGATACTCTCGTGGGCGTCAGAGTCGGTGCTAGCGCTTATGCTCACGCATAGGGCATCGAACTGCTAAGCATGCCCATGGACCAGGCTTTCCGGCTCGTAGGCCTGATTGACAGAGCATACGCCTTCTACGAACGATACAAGGATCGCGACGACGAGAGGAGGAGTCTCGCAAGGTGCAGATCCTCGCAGCTGCAGATGCTGCGTCCTTGCCTCTGTGCCGCAGGCCATGCTTGCATCCAGCATGCCCTTGACGAGTTCGAAAAACAGCTTGTTCTCCTGGGAACCATTGCCATGTGGAAACAACTACGCTCTCAAATACGCAGGCCTAGGGTGTCTGCTGGTCACACCATGGGACATGATGTGTTGCAATTGTGGACCCTGCACACACCATGATCTGGACATCCTGACCCACTGCCTCCTGCCCCCACTCAAGCAAGACAACTTCAGCAGCATGATGTTGTCTGAATGCAGCATCACAGCCTCAATAAAATTACACCACAGCTGCGTGAAAAGGGCAACTGTCCCTGCACCCTCACCAGTACCAGCAAAACACAGGTGTGAATCTGTGAATCTCAACACTTCGCATCTGCACACCCCGCTTGCAGCTTTTGCCTAGCCCTCGACCGCTTGCAATCCCCTGCACTCGCATTTCAAGAAGGTTGAGTCCGCGGCACATAGGCCGTAGCTACTAGTAGTGTTTGTTAGCGGTGTACCGATATATACAACCCACAGGCCAAGCACACCTGTGCTGTAACCAGTGGTGTCTACATCCCCTTTGACAGGGTTAAGCTTTGACCAAGAATGAATCAGGACTGATGTGAGTGTGGTGGGCGGTGCTGCCCCCCCCAAGCGGGCATCAGCGTCTCGGAAACCTATGCACCACTGGCAGACAAAGTAACAGAGTGCAGCACCTATACGTGTGAGGTTCCAGCACCGAAAACCACAGGAACCTCTCAGGTCACAGTACCATGCACATGCGGTGACGGGCACCACACGCATGCACTGCATACATATTTCATAAGACACTGCGACCACGGCAGGGCGACGAAGATCGGCGAATGCTTGCATATACACCCCGACAGTTGCACAGGCAGAGGGCGCATGCATGTGCATATGACACATGCCACCGGGACGTCTGCGTCTGCGGCATGAATCTCAATTGTGCCAGAAGCGTTAACGGCACACGACAGGCGTTCGAATGCCGCTGAACAGCTTCTGCCACGTGCACTGTGAGTGGAAGGCGCCGCAAGAGGCACGACAGACACGGCCGCAGCGTGCTGTGCAGCAGTAGAATATTCCATGTGGGAGGTGAACGCAGCAGCGACCTCGTCCAGCCGCTCCCCGGTGCATGACAGACTCGGTGGCGCTCGCGGTCGCTGCGGAGGACCGGGGCGGCTCCAGTCCCCGCTGCCCTCATAAGCTTGAGAGCGCTGGGCCGCAGTACTTCTTGTGGTGCTTAGCTTGTGAGCGCCGGGCCGCGGTACCCGTGCAGCGAGCGCCGCGCGTCGCCAATGATGCATTTTTCCGCGCCTCATGCGTCGACTCCGGCGTGCCGTGCGGGCACAGCGGGCCCCCGTGCTCGAAGGCACTTGCACATGCATGTGTCCGTGCAGAGCATTTCACAGCACCTGGTACCACGGTGTCCACTGGCAGGGCGGAGTCGCACTGCAGATTCCACGGTGTGGTGGCCGTGCTGGACAGAACACCAGACACTAGAACCAGTGTTGTCTTCGTTTGAAGAGCGTGAGTTCGGACGCAAATGTGTTGCGGCCGCTGGACTCGTACCGGTGCTGCGACCCACACAGCATTGATCGCTTACAAAGGTGCACATACCTTTGTCCCGCTACCACACCGTGGAATCTGCAGTGCCACTGCGCCCTGCCAGTGGACACCTTGGTCCAGTGGTGGGAGGACGATTTAAAAAGCTGACCCCTTTTTCGGGAAGGTCTTGGGTTCGATTCCGCATGCCCCCCTAGGTTTCGAACACAATCGCGCGCGACCACCTCGCCTAGCACAGGAGGAGGCCCTAGGTGTGGCCCCAGCTGTGAGTTGCCTGTGGTTGTCTGAGGAGGGTTTCGTCTGAGGGGGGTTTCCCAGGTGGTTAACCGCTTTGTTCCCGGTGGTTATGCGGAGTTTTCCTTGTAGTCCTTGTAGGATATGTCACATTTACATTTACATTTACATACTTTGTACCTCATGCATGTGATAGCAGGGCTCAGTTAGTATAGCAACACCACACAGGCAACAGCCAGGAGCGAAGCCGGGAGCGAAGTCAGGAGCGCAGTGGTGATGCAGTGGTGATTGTGCAGGTTCATGCTGCACATGGGGAACCAGCATGATTATTCTGACTCTGCAGGTTTCTGATTCTGCAGGTTCATGCTGCACATGGGGCGGACCCTGAAGGCCATCCAGGGGGTGCCACAGCACGCCGGGCCGATCGTGAGCGAACTGGATGCTCTGGTGGCGAGAGCTGAAGAGAAGGTGGCAAAGTATGATGCAAGAGGCAAGGTTTCCGCTGCGCTGCTCATGTACTTTGAGCAGGTGCGCTCTTCGTTGCCACTGCCACTGCCCTGCCCTACCCCTGTTCAGTTTCCTGTGTGTCGCGATCGGTGTCATGTGGCCGGGCTGAGACTTCAATTGCTGACGAGTCGTCGCCAATCATGATGTCTTGGTGGTTTGCCAGGGGCGCGAGCGAAGGGCGCGGGCCTCATCCAACGCGGTCGTCTATCGCACGCTTGCGTGACCGGCTGAAACTAACGTGCAGCACTTCAAAGTCCTGTTCACAGCCGTCCACATATTTACTGACCCGTGAGGGGCGGCGGTATACACTTCATTCTGTGATCAGCCGATCCAGCTGAGCACATATGTACACACCATGCACAGACAACATCGACATCCGCCGTTCCCAGGGATCTGCAGGTGTATGCATCGGGGGTACGATACGTCAGTTCGGA
>JAUMHO010012696.1:0-10010 GCA_032360965.1 Ulva armoricana
GGCCATATGTTTCATGGGACAGGGGGACGAAACGGCACGCGCCTGTGCCGGAACGTCCGTACTTCTCCCGCTTGGACATATCCTTGGCCCGGGCTGATGCCCCAGTCTCCCACGCTGCAGCAGCAACCGCCGATGATGCGAGCGGGTGAGTCACGCACACATCCACCACCACGGGGCGCCCCGGAAAGTAGAGGAGGAGATCACCGCGCTGTGGATCACGCTGGGAGCGCGGCGGAAGCCGCGTCGTCATTTACAAGTGTCCGCATCAAGCGTCCGCATTTGAAGTCCGCGGCACGTGGCCATGCTGACACATGTACAGCGGGCATCCCCCTTTAGGCGTCACACTTGCTACATGTTTGAATCCATTCGCATGCATCATATGCATGTCACAACAGCACTCAACAAAAAATGTGTTGCCGCTCGTAGCACAGACTGCAGGGACAAGTTTCGAGCCCGGTTGTGGGTGTGTCTGGGTGGGATATAGGCAGATGATGAGTGATAAGGTGGTCTGGTTCCTGGTTAGGTGGCCTGATTCCTGTACCCTGTTGCATGATGCACCTGTGACTCCCTCTTCAATGTAATATATATTTTTCCAGTTGGCTCTCATCGTGTACTCGAAGGCTCGAAGGCTTGACGGCTTGACATACTTGAAGGCAGAGCGATGTATGTGCTTGAATGCAAGTTGCCTGAAGTACTTTGCAACGCTGTGGCTTAAACTTGAAGGAAAGTTAAACGCCCAGGAAAGTTGAACGCCCATACAAGGTCCGCCCAGAGCTCAGAGCTGGGGCTGCCCGCCATGGGGGAACTATTAACGTAAAACGTTCAGAAGTATCGGCCACATTTGCTGTGTCAACTGGGAGGCTTGCATGCTGGGACGGATGATCTGCGAATGATGCTGCTGTAATTACAGCTGGCGTTGTGTGCCCGAGCGTCGGCTGCGTGGTCCAGGCGGTCAGGTTGCAGCAGCAGTGTACATTATATCGATCTATGCGATTGCGAGCGTGCATCCCGGGCCCCGACATGTGTGCCCTCACTTGCAGCATCAGGGGGATTCCACATGGGGCCCTTTTTGGGCTAAACAGAGCTGGAAATTCGGATGCGGAAAGCTGAAAATTCCACTTCGCCTGTGTGCTAGGGAACGGCTAGAGGGCTCACCTGCCACTTGGTGAAGTGGAAAATTTCCAGTTCTGTTTGCCCCCAAAAGGGCCCCATGTGGCATCCCCCTGAACGTAAAATTCAACTGTACATGTTGAGTGTTGGCTGGGGCCGCAGATACGATGATGGCCACCCTGCGTCCTGGTTTTCTATCTGCACAACCGAGCAGCTCCAATGTAGGTACGTCACAGAGGGAGGGGGTACATCATGCAACCGGGTACACTGCAGTTACTGTGTAAGTAATATGCATGGGGTGTATGCGTGAGCGGGGTGCTACACAGTGAAGCCACGACTTCAGGGCAGGGCAGACCATTTGGGCAAGGACAGGCTGCCCAAACCGGTGCAGGAAGACGCTGCCGAGCTCGACTAGTGCACACAACGCCGGAGATACCCAGCAGGAACGCCGCAACCAGACGCAGGCGAGGAAGCGGGGTGCTGCGGCCGATGCCCATTGGATATGGCGTGATGTCCCATGTGTTTTTTTTTCCTTTCGACATTTTTGGCGTTTCCCCTTGAAAACCCCTTTTTCATGGCTTTTCTTCTCTTTTTTGAGCTGGCCTGTTACCTGGATTGCCCTGCTGCCTACCCACGCCAGGTTGGGGGCGGGGGAGGGGTTTCAATTATTTGGGTGTTTGCAACTGGGCTGTGTCACCTGCCGGATGATGATGCATGCATGCACAAAGCTGTAGGTGTAACTCAGCGTGCTCCCGTACTCCCGTTGGACTGACATCCAGGTTTGCAGGTATCTGTGATGAGGTCCACCCTGAGTGCGCAACGAGCTCAGGTGCATGCATCGGTCGCGCTCGCGTTCGGAACATGCGCCAGACCATGCGCAAATCGACGTGCAGCTTCGTGACAGGTTCGAGCTGGCCATGGCGATAGAGCCGTGCGTCTTCTTCGCTTCGTCCCAGGTGCGTGGAGAGCTCGAGTATACACCACCTATCTATAGCCATGCTCAGCACCGACCGAGTGGGCTGACGGTCAGGTTCGGGCACCATGCCCTTGAGCGCGTCGATGGCGTCATTTGGCCTCCTCCTCGAGTCGACTGTTCTAGTGAATGTTCGACGTGCGCCCGTCGCTTGCTAGATGCATACACCGCTGTGAACACACGCTGCGAACTCGATTTGGCGTTCAAAACGACGACTTTATACATGTAAACGTTCCTACATCTGTTCTTTTACAGAACCGCCGCAGCCCTGCCGGCCGTGTGTAGCGCCGTTATCCGTCTCGCCTTCGCCGTTCAGCGCACAGCGTCAGCCTGCCTGTGGCGCTGCGGCACACATCCTGTCTCGTTCACAGCCATACTGTTCAAATCTCCAGGCCATGCCGAGGGCTCCGGTCGGACATCCACCTGCGGGCGCCTCGAGCGTGCGACCGACACCCGCATGCATGACCTGCTTCGGGCCTCTTAGAAGGAAGTCGCACCTGTTCTAGTCGAACCATCGACGCTCTCGATAACGTTGACAGCGCCTTGCAGTGATGTGACATCGCCGGCGCCCACTCGGCACAGGTTCGCGTCAGCCCTATCGCCGTGGCATCCTGCGCGCAGCCTCGACAAGCATATGCGTCTGTGGGTCCACGCCCTGCCCACAGGGCGCACCGTTGGTACTAGTGCTGTCGACGTCTGTCATATGCATACAGACGCCGAGTGGATGCGATCCCTCGTGGTCTGTTAACCACAGTCCGCAGACTATTTATCATAGCTGAAAGCACTCTCACAAGCTTGACGTGGGCAGACGGTCTGTACACGCAGCGGGGCGCTGCAGTGGCGAGCCATCGCAGCCATATCGATATCCCTAGCCTGCCACAGCGATTGGACGAGGCACTTCGAATTGGCATGGCCGCGATGAACAGCAGCGAGCCATGCGCTGTCGCGGGCTTGTGCCTGTGAGGATGTTGCAACCTGCAGCGGTAGATCAGGTGCGAAGACGTGCACATCCTCTATGTTGGTGCACAATTGCAAGATCATGCACCGTGCGGGTCATGAACGAGCATGACAGCCCTCGACGGCGACTCCACCCTGTGGCCTTGCCAAAGCAAGTTTTGCTGCCATGTTTTATCTGTGCAGCAAACTTACATGCTGCTACATGAAGGCCGGAGGATGGCCCATGTCTGCTTCATTACTGACTCTTGCTGGATGTTGGTTTGGGCTGTGGACTACCGGACACCACTGACTCTGCCCAGAACGAGCACCTCCAGGGCTTATTGAATTGCAGGATGAGCAGTTCGTCATGATATCATATGGCTTCATCATTGGCCTTCACAATCGTGTTTCACATGATTGGCTTTCACAGAGTCGGCGGCAGTACATACAACAGGCAGCATGTACAACAAGGAAGATACCCAAACAGCAAGGAAGATGCATCACACTAAGGACTTCACACCTTGCTTGGATCAGACTCCTCTCATTTATTCAAATCGCAGCATGACAAACAGGCTGGTCCGGTGGCTGACTACAGATCAAGCTATCAATGACAACAACGAAGATATATAAATCTCAGCAGTTCACACCTTGAGTCGGATCAGAATCCCTTCACTCATTCTAGTGGCAGCATGACAAACAGCCCCACCTTACCCGTGGCTGACTAGAGAATAGCCTACCACACAACATGGTGGGTAGTAGAGGCGAACTAGCCTCAAGCTTGAGGCTCTGTAAGCTAGCTGAGCTTGTTGACATTCACATGCATGAGGAATCAGTGGGCCCAGCAATGAGCTCCTGGCGTCAGTTGACATCAGCTGCAAGCAATCAGAAGCAGCCTGTCCTGCAGCTGCTGCAACCCCGTGGCAGACCACCTCACTGAAACTAGTCATCTGTGGGGCACTGCTAGTCATCTGTGGGGTGCAGACAGACACAAGATTGAAAGGCTGGATACCATCTTGCACATGTCACCCAGCTCTGGTCTCAACTGTGAGCTGAGGCCTCTGCCATGCCCACTCTGTAACATGACCCGGGGCACCTCCTGATGGACCTCCAGTCTGCATTGCCCACGGGCCCAGCTGCATGCACCATGCCACATGGGCCCACCTGTCTGCGGACACCCATGTCCTCCCTGCAGCAGCCCCACACAGTGGATCCACGGCCACATGCATGCATGCCATGCAGTGGCACAGTCTGAAGGCGTGTCTCACACTACACTTGTAGTGTTGCCAAGATTGTACCGGCAACCAGGGCTGAGGTGAGATGGCAACCAGGCTGGTGAAGAGGAGGCCTTGAGGTCCTGTACCTTGATGGTATACAGTGCTGGCGTAGACTGCCCTTGTAGCCGTCCACCTGGACCCACGCTGCTGTGCGTCTACCTGACAGTAGGTGTACACTCAGACGTGGTTGTGTAATGAATCAAAGTCAAGTGGTTACGTACCACGGTTCATGATTCATCACAGGCTGTTGATTGTCTCCACCAACCCCAGACATTACAGTTTGTGGGACAACTGAGGGCTGCTGCCAATGTAAATGTGTAAATGCGACTCCGAGTGCATCTACTTTTTCTACTGCCAGTGTTTGTTCCGGCAGCGTCCCCAAGCCAACATCTGATTCTGGGGGATTCTGTGGGCTCAATTCTTGAGAGTCCAATAAATATGACCCCCCGAAATATGAATAATCGATCCTAAAGTATAGGTGTGCTGCAGAGCATAGCCATCAGTCACATATACCAATGGAGGTGAATGGAGGATTGTGAAATCCAGCTCGGACTGGAGGGCATCTTGCAGCCCACTCAGGCCTATAGGCCTGACATGCTTCCTCGCGAGAAAAGGGTGTAACCTGTGGCAAGCTCTTCATTGAAGACTCCACATCTTCATGGGCTCTTCATTCAAGGCTCAGCCGCAGCAGCGCAGCACAGCATGCTCGCAGCACAGCATGCTCGACATATTCAGCCCCCTCCGCCGCAACCAGCAGGGGTCCTGCGGCAGGTGTCCACTTGGGATGGGCGTGATGCCGGGTTTCTTTGCTGTTCTGCTCCATTGGCTCCGCCCGGCCTCTGGAATGCGGCCCATGGTGCCACAGTGACTGCACATGACTGTCCGGGCAGGCAAACAAGGCTGTTTCAAACCCGCAGAGTATGTGGCAGAGTTTGGAGGTCAACAAGGCCTATGCTGCTCCCGCAGCAAACCCGCAGCACACCCGCAGCACACCTGCAGCACAACCACAGCACACCCACAGCACACCCACAGCACACCCGAAGGCCGCTTGCAACTGGCGCTACGTAGCTGATGGCTGTTGGCTGCTGATGGCAGTTGGCTGCGCAGTAGTCGTGGCTGCGCTCTCAAAGGCGAGACTAGTCGAGGTCCAGATCGTACACTCGGCCTGAGGGGTTCCAGTTTGGTAAGTTGCCCATATGTCCGCTCCTACCTGTAGGGGTGCCGTGGCCGATGCCCTTTTGGGTTTGGCTTGATGCCCGATTTTATTCCTTGGCCCAGGTCGCTTTGGTCGTGGTCGTGGTCGTGGTCGTCGTGGGCGGGGCCATGGGCGGGCCAGGCGTGCACAAACTTTCAGGAGGAGGAGAACCTTCTGGGTCTATAGATCTCACGTTGAAGTTTCCAAGAGAGAGGCACCCTTGCAGTACCAAGTGTGGTAAGCAACTGGCACAAGCTCACCCCACCACACCGTCTTGCTTGTATCACTTCACTGCATACGTTTCAAAATACAACCTTGGTCAGTCCCTGATGCCATTGGTAGGGTGACCTACCCCTGTCACCACCAGACAGGGGCTCTCTCTATCTGGGTTGATACAGGTCTGCTGGCATGGTTGCCTAGCCTGGGTTCAGCCGAATTTTTCTGGGGGCTGGTTGACACTGAGGCAGCCCCCCGGCGGCGACTATGTCGGAGACATCGCCACCTAGGGCACCGACTAGCCCAATGTCCTATTGTGCTACTACTGGGTTCAGCGTCGACAGGCTCGACCACATGCATGACGGCGCAGCCGAGCTGTGCGTGCCTACGAATTCACGGTCTGAAGTTCCAGAAGCGGGCTGCCGTCGCCTGGGGACGCCCCGGCGCTGCGGCCGCCGGCAACGCTGCCCGCGAGCCAGTCCGCCGACTGTGACCGTTCGTCTCTCAGCGGAAGCGGCGCCGGCGAGTCGGTCGCGCCGGGGAGCGAGGCCACGTCCGGCTCGGAGGTAGTGTCGTTCCCGTAACCATTGGCGATTGGACATTCGGGGTCCCGTGACGTGGGAGGTACCGGTCACGCCCCAGCTCCTGCGTGTTTGTCCATGCCGGATCTTGATGCCACCGCCGCTGGCAGCCCGCAGCAAGGCTACAAACTTGTGAGGGGCACCATGCAGTGTTGCGCTACCTCGCTTGCGGTGAACGGCGGAGCTGGCTCGATCGCGCGCTCACTCACCATCTCTGTAGTTACAAAAGAGTACAAGGGCAAACCCACAGAGTGGACAAAGTCATGGAATCAGACAACAGCAGCACAGGCTCTTCACTAGCCACTTTCACCTACACACACACTCACTCACCATCTCTGTACATGTGTACGCGGCTAGTTTGTCCTCACGCCACGTGCCCTCTGCCCGTGACCGGACTTGCATGCGCTATGCATGCGCGCAGTCGCCGTCCAGCTGACTCTGAGACCTGTTACAGAAACTCGCGATTGCGCGGACGTCCTTCTGCCTTCTGGAGCGACAAGCGCGCGTCGTCGCATTCCCAGCTTCAGGGCGGCGTGACGTCGGTTGGCGCCCTCACTGGCCAGCAGCCGTGACACGACTGCGGTGTCACCAGCCCGCAGGCACGTGGCTGTGCAGGTGGATTGGAAAGCGACGTCGATCAGATCATACCAAGGAGGCGGCGCCGCCCGGCGCCCCTGGAGCCGTACTCGTCCGCGCAGATTCGCGATGCAATCCAACCGTCGGAACACGTACGAGGGGACATGCAAGCTTAATCTATCAGTGTGCACGCAATTAAGAGAGGCTGCTTCGTCGGTTCGGGAGCAGGCTGGCGCCCAAAGACCTCGGGATGTGCTTTCTATTCAATATCATGCGTACATCACGGCCATGTGCGGCGCTGTTGCGCCCTCTGCGCGGTCAACATCTTCGAACTGTTTGATGATGGCTCGATACCTCCAACCTCGAGCGCGACCGTCATCTTGGACGCCTCCACTGAATTGGTCTCCCAGTCATGGTAGGGGCGGCCCCGCCAAGGCGACCAGGCAGACTCGTGCTGGCATCGCGGACGCCCCTCCCTGCTTAGCCTACGCTACCTGACAGATGCAGTGCGGGTGGAGCATTCCACGTGGCGCGTAGGGGCACGAACTGACGCAGCCATCGGAGCATCGCACCTTCCGTCGCGTGCTCTGCTTCCCGTGCGCACAGTCGCGTCGACCGCACGATAAGCGCCGGCGCTGACTCGTGCGCAAGCTAGAGAAAGAAGAGTTGCCAGGTGTACCGTGAGGACGCTCGTGCGAGGCCCAGCCGCTGTGTGGCATTCGCGGCATTAGGTGGGTGCCGTGACGGAAGGTCTGTCTGCATTATCGGGCCTCGTGCGGATCGCACCAGACGTGATGCCCCTAGATGATTCACCTGCGTCGTCGGGGACCCTCGACGATTACCTCGCGTATGTCGAAAGACTGTGTGCGGAGTCGAACGCACTTCAGTACATGCGCGCCACCGCTCACCACGTCGCTAACGAACCGGCTCTTAACCGCCACGAGTGGCATGCTGACCGGTCACAGTGCTCTATGCATGTCAATTCCAGGGCATCACGGCCAAGCCCGAGCACTCTGAGGCTGCCCGCGATGCCTCAAGTACGGTGAGGCACTTCAGCCAGACGCAGTATAATGTATCTGACGGCAGAGGCACGTGCGTGAGACCACCTTGACAGCCCCTGGGTGCGTAATGCTAGCATCTCCGGTCGTGGTGTCCTGATCGCTGCGCCCTGTCTCCCACCAGACTCACAGATTCCTGAAATCCGGATCATAGGTGCGTTAATCGAAGAAATTTGTTCATCTGGGCCCAGCGTGAGCCGCAGGCGAGCAGCTAGGCTGTTCCGGTGCTGGTGCTCTGCGCTTGGCGCTAGCAGCGATCCACCTCGCGCCCAACACCTGCTTGCTGCCCGCATGGTGAAGTAAACCAACGCTGCTAGTTTTTTATATGGGCTGGCCGGGCCGCTGAGGCATCGTAGCTTGCAGGCGCAGCCCTCCGACACACTCTGGCCGCTCACTCGATGGAGGCAAAGGCGCAAGGCAGCGTCGCAACGGAGGGGCAACGGCAATGGAGGGACTATCTCGCGCAACAGTGCGATAGTCGTGCAGCCAACAATTTCTTGCGAGTTCCGACCGCACTCACGCCTGGCGAAGACTCATCAGTGCGGGTGTGCCGAGATATCGAATCGTCTACCCATGCGGTTACTTGCTCCTCTGCATCTGCCCCCATCGGTCGCCGCGCCCCGCGTTGCTGCCTAGCAGTCGATTGTGTCGTGTAGAAACGCGCCGTCGGGTGACTCATTAGCCACCCTGAACGCCAGAGCACCGCCTGTACTCGTTTGTCATCTCCAGTTTGTGCATGCACGTACTTCGTCCTCTGCCGCCCACGACGCAACCGCTGCCGTTCTCCGGCATCATACCATGCGCGCGTTGCTACCGATGCGTGCATGCATGCGTCTTGCCTCCCCCCCCGGCCAAAAGCTTGCGCGCTTCTCGCATCTGACCCACCCCCGTCAACAACGCGGCCTCATGCTACGCAGGTAATGGTTCGATATCAAGGGAGCAGTATGCATCGGGTCACCCTCTTCAGCACCAACGATTACCTGGGGCTCAGTGGCCACCCGCACGTCCGTCAAGCCGTGGCGGAGGCCGCAACCGTCTTCGGGATGGGACCCCGCACGGCACCACTCGTCGCGGGCCACACCACGCTCCACGCACGCCTCGAGCGGGAGCTCGCGATTCTTAAGAACGCAGAATCGTGCCTCCTCTTTCCAACCGGCTTTGCCGCATGCATGGCCGCCGTATCCGCGCTGGCTGCCGACAGCCGCGCGGCCGTCTTCTCCGACGCGCTCAACCACGCCTCCCTAATCGACGGCTGTCGCCTCGCCTCCCGCCGCGGAGCCGAGACGTACATATACCGTCACCGTGACTACCAGCATCTGCGCGAGCTGCTCATTAAGCACAAGGACGTGCCCAACAAGCTCGTGGTGACAGACGGGGTTTTCAGCATGGATGGGGACATGGCAGATCTCAAGGTGTGCACCCTGAACCCTCGCGAGCTGCTCGTTAAGCACAAGCACATGCCCCTGGCATACCTCCCAGTTTGGCCTGCCAGAACGCAACATGGAGGAGTCCCCCCCCGAGGGGGGGGCCACGGCGGGGAGGACCAGATTTGCGATGATCTAGATCATTCTCTACGCTACTTTTCGTGGGAGTCTTGCATGTTCTGGGGGCCTGGATACCTACAGGTTGGGTGGTTTGCTTCACTTGGCAACACAGTCCAACAGCATGTTTGAACCCTGGACAGTGGCGACCATGTGTTGCTGCAAACTACCTCTTCTGGTCATATCATGTTCACATCACAAAGACCACCGCGCGTGAGACAGAGAAAGACATAGAAGTGGTACCGTATATGTTAGCACTGCTGGTGTATGGGATCACTGAATGGAGATTTGGTCAACGGTCGGGTCTGATTTTGGGGGCAGAGGTTTGTCAGGTTCCACTGTTGACTCCCGTGCCACAAAGTGCCTGGTCGCCAACATCGTCACTGCTGTAATACACAGCACTTCTATGTGTCAATCACTGCGATGCTTGAGCAACAAGACCTCCGCGGAGCAACTCACAGAAGCACCCACACTCCAGAGGGGCAATGCTGAGATGTATCGCAAGAGTGGCCTCGTGATCTCACGGGAGCAGGGCAGGCACTACGACGCC
>JAUMHO010012707.1:0-10003 GCA_032360965.1 Ulva armoricana
AACCCAGGGGGGCACGCGGAATCGAACCCAAGACCTTCCGAAGAAGGGGTCAGCTTTTATATCGTCCTCCGACCACTAGACCTTGTGCTGGTGCCTTGCTGGTGGAGCTGGTGGTGCCTTGCTGGTGCCTCCAATGTGGTGTGATGCGTGTAGTTCCTCACACTGGCCACCAGGCTGCAGCTGGTCTGCAGGCAGGCCCTGCGTATGATCACAGTTGTGACTACAGGCACATGTACACCACTGGGAGGCGCTTGATCATGATAAGTTTGAACAGGACTGCGGTTACAGAACCCTTGCGAATTTTGGGTTTTCAGCGCTTCACACATCGGTCCATCAACACTGGCATGATTTCAGCAATTAGATATAGCTCACTCAAACAGCTCAAACAAGCACCAGTATGTACATCACAGGGCCTACACTAGGCGGGTGTACGGGCCAGCAAGAAACAGAGCACAACCTCGGTGCGTGAGCAACGCCCTCCGCAGGCACAACGCTGACCAGCCTCGCTTCACCACACCTCCCTCGCAAATCAAAGATGCTATCACCAGTTCCCCCAACACGACTGAAACAACACATCCTCCTCTTATTCCACTCCGCCTCTTCCACTAGCTCTTGGGAATGTAGCCTGCTGCAGTGTTGCAATTGAGAAGCCAGTGACTGCACTCTCAGGCCACTGTGGCAACTGTTCTCCAGCAGCCTTCAACCGCATGGAAAGGACATACGCAGAAGCGCATGTGGTGCACAGGAAGAAGCGCAGGAGGCCGCTGCTTACTTGTGGAACTTGCGGCTCCTGTGCACCGACTTCTGCACGGCAGCCCTAAATCAACACAGCTGGAACAGACCGGCGAGGACAGGCTGGCGAGCAGGGCAGTGATGGGCTGATAGAGAGCTCAAACAAATCAGATGTCTTGTGTACACGTCTACATCCCGACTGCTCAAGACTGGTAGAGAGCCATCCACAGCAGACAGCCCTTGCGCCGGAGTAGCAGCAGTAGTGGTCATCTGGTACCAAGACCCAGTGGCCACAATAGCCCAGTTGATGTACACAGGTACCTCGAGCAAGCAACATGCCCGGCATGCGTGGAAGGGCTTGATTTTGTGATTCTAATCCAACGACAGGAGATGAACAACTTGCGCTTGAAACCACATGCTGATGCACCACAAAGCGGACAATGCAGGCGTGCAGAAAATAAAGTGCTGCGCAACGCTGCAGAAGGAGCAGAACGGGCGCGCGGGAAGGTGAAAGGGGCGCACGGAGCTGGTCCTTGCGCGGGACTTGGTCTTGTTGCCGGAAAGGCCCTTCTTCTTCGTTTTGACAACACACTTGGACTTGTCGTACACGAGGGCGTCCACGATCGCATCCACCGACGTGCGCGCCTTGGCGTCGCTAGACTTGCCGTAGCAGCGTGCCGCAGCGGACGCCCTAGCGGCGGCAAACGCGTACGTCTGAGCGAAGATGTGGGCCTGGCAGTCGACCGACGCCGACGCTGACGATATCTGGTTGCCTGCACACCACGCAGCTGCTGTGAACTACTCCACTGTTGCAGCATGCATGCCTGTGTTTAGCGCTCAGGATGCATCGACAGAATCGAGGTAGGGCTGTGTTCAAGGGCGAGGCACTGATGAGCATCAGGTGACTTACCAGAGGCGCAGGCGGTGGACTCTGCCGCGGCGTACGCGTCAGCAGCAAGCTTGACAAAGATGTGTGCATCGCCGAAGGACCAGGCCTCGGCGTTGGCGCAGTAGCAGTATCTAGCGAATGCCTCAGCGGATGCCTTTGCGTGCGCGGAGGCAAAGGCCTTCTCAAAGGCGTGCGCAGAGGCAGACGCGTACGCGCAACCTGACGCCTTGCCGCCGTTGATCACCTTGCTCTCACACCGCGCCGACGTCTTAGCCGTGGCCTGCAGCATTTACCCGCTGTGGCGACTGTGCGTAACGACTGTACACCTGGCACTGAGCTGCGAGTGCACATTCATACTGGACATGCCGAGCCGCTGGCAACCGCTTGCTTGCTTGGTGCAGTATACCAGGCTCGAAGCCGCGTGTAGAGGTGTGGGCCGCCTGTGCGTGCATAGTTCGCGGCGGCACAGTCCAGAGGAAACAGCATTTCTCGGGGGCGGACCCTGGCCCAGGCCTTGGCGAAGCCGGTCATCTTATCGATGGAGGTGGACGTGCCTCCGGTCCACTTGCTGCTGCATACGTCCTTCACCACATGCGCCACTGCACGCACCACCTCCGGATCACTGCTAGGCTGAAGCGAGTAGGAGCCCCGTCGCATGCCGGCCCTGGAGCGCTTGCAGGGATGCGGCACTGGGGAAATATGTCAGTTTACGCAGATGCTAGTCTGGAGTGATGCGGGGGGGGGGGGGGGGCATAGCACTTTCTGCGGAAGAGCGGCATCGGGGCCCGCGGGCGACCGATTCGGAAGATGGCGGCGACCTGACATGGCATGGATTTGAAAGAGTCTTTAGGAAACAGGTCCATTTCGGTGTGAATGCCACGTGCGCGTGCCAGATGCCGGCTCGATTTGTAAACGCACGGCATTTTGCCTTCAATCAGGCCACCAGCTATCGTGCCGAACGCATGCATGCTGCTGCGCTGCTACTGATTGACCTGCGGTTTGTGACGGCAAAGGATGTGTTGCACTCGACGTTGGGTACATTGGACGCAGGGCAACTAGGCCATAGTGGCAGAGGAAATCAAGAGGGCTGAGGCTAACTTCTGAGGAGTTGTCTCCATACGTAGACCCCAAAACCCAACGTCGGACGCCCGACCGTGGGGCTTTGCTCAGACCAGGTCCAGGCCGTATGTGTGATGACCATGTATGGATGTATGGAACCAGTCAAAGTGAGATGCTGGTGAATGGCGATGTCAAGCAGGCAAGGAGCTGTCAGCCGTGGCCGGGATGGGAGGCAGGCATCCCAGGCTGTGTTGGAGGCGCGCGCTGGCGTGAGACCTCGCGAGCCAGAAGCAGTGGTTGTGGGGGTTGCAAGGGTGCAGCTCAAGCACATGCTCATGCATGGGCGGGGCAGGGCGCACCAGCGTTGATGTAGGAGGACTCCCAGTCGGCGTAGGCGGAGGCGTAAGCCGAGCTCTCACACCTGATCTCGGCGTGGAAGCGTGTGACGCCGCTGCTGTGGGTCGTTTTCACGTCGTGGCTGCTGCCGTCGGTGAGGTGCTTGCTGATGCTGTGGAAGTCGCCCTTGAACGCATCCGCACCCGTCAGTGCGAGCGCAATTGTTGCTGCTCCCAGAAGGCTTCTGCACATGTACAGGGGGATGCATGTTTTGTCAGGCTCAGGGATACTATAACACACACCGGCCATCAGAGGAGGGCGCGCGCAGCGGACTGGGCGCAGGCCGCACAGCCTGACAAGGTTCCACGAAGAGTTGAGCAGGTGGACAATTGAGACATGTGTGTGCGTCAAGACTCTTTTCGGTGTCAATGTGGCTAGAGGTGCAGCGAAATTTGTATTTTTATGATATGACACGATGATTCAGCAGTCGAAACTCTCGAGAGCGTCAGCATAGCGAGAGAACACCAACAGCTCGTTTTGTGGGTTGATAAGGGTGGCAGGAAATTGGTATTGCAGTTCTGGCTCGCACCAAGTAGTAGTTACAAAAGAGTAGTTACAAAAGAGTACAAGGGCAAACCCACAAAGTGGACCAAGTCATGGAATCAGACAACTCGCACCAAGTACTATTGATATCCATGCACGCAGCTGCAGCAAACGACACTTGCGTGGGAGAGGACTAATTTGATCGGAGCGCGAACGTGTTGATAATCACGTACGTATACTTTCAGTACAGAAAACCTGTCCGACGCGCCCTTCCTCCAGCTAACACCACGAAGCCACGCGCGCGTACGACCACCTCGATATGCTACTTGTATTTCCTACGACGCCTTCGACATGCAGGACAACAGCAATCCATGATGTGCAGCATAATGTCAAGCCACACATTCTTGGGACGGCATGTGAAACGCGGTGGGCGACAGCAGACGTGCACGGCAAGATCGATATCGGGCACCTCGGGTAGACTCATTCACAATGACCTGTAGAGGCATCGCCTGGATAAAAAAAAATTTGCTACTACAAAGGTGCTGCTACAATGGTAGCATTGTGCCAGAGGGTGACGTGGTCGGCAGGAGAGGAGTGTCTTGGATCCTTCCGGAAGGCACCTGACCATGCATCCCGAGCATGGAAGCGGAGGACACCATATCGACTGGTAAACCTAAACCACATAATCAAGGGAGCTTGTAAGATGACGGATCTACATTGTTACAGCGTTGACGCAATGTTGGTGATGCTATGGCCAGGACTTGCTCCGTCCCCAGCCCTGGCATGCGCACTTCGCTCGTGAGCAGTGGACAAAGCTTAAGGCCTAGCGAATGCAGGGAAGGCACGTGGCTATGCACATTTAGTGAAGGACAGCAGCACAATCTGAAACTTGGAAGGTGCGTTGGCTTTGACTGCACGGGCGACACGGTCAATACGTGTCAACGCCCCGGCGCGCATTCTGCGTAATGCATGAAGTCGACATGGTCACGCTTACGCCCGCGGGACATATGCATGTATCGATATGCCCACGTGCACAGGGGAGGCGTCGCCCGCGCCGCACCGGTTCCAATACATTTAGGGAAGATTGCAAGATCTAGGACCTGTGGACGTAGCTAAAAAACACAGCGGTAAGGCGATTCGCACCCCGTATTCATCCTGAAGTCGTCGCTGTGGAGTTTGGCGATGCCGGCCACTTTGAGTGATGCCTGAAGGTACTACAGGGGGAGCTTGCTCTTCAGCCTGGCTGCAAGTTTTGGTGGTGGATGTCTAGTTTTGGTCGACAACTTGAAGCAAAGGTTATGCGCACAGTGATGGGATGGCCTCTGTGAGGGTGGCCTCGGGCTTATATATCCACTCAAGAGCGCAAACGCGTACGCTCAAATAGGCCGGGGCCATTGCGTCGCGCAGCTGGGCTCGACCCTGCGGGTCCATGCCGGGCGCTTCGATACACCTCGTTCAGTCGGCTCAACGGTGGTTAGTTCAAATTGCGGCATCATCAAGTAAGTCAAGTACCGCTCGCATCGGAGCGGGATGACGAGCGTGTTCCCGAACAAACCAGCGTGTCGCGACGATCGCAGCTTCAACGGCCCAGCCAGCGACGCCGTCCTGCACTTGCGGCGGCTTCGGACCAGCTTCCGTCCGCGTCTTGGGCACTGTGCATGGGTTGACCCAGTGCATGTGCACTGGCCGCGTCGCCGCAAAGTCAATCTTGGCCGTCGCAAGTGCATATACGTGTGAGTCAGCACTCGATTTCGCAAGAGTACGTATCGATAATGTGTGATTCCATGAACTGGTCCACTTCGTGGTTTTGCCCATGTACTCTTTTGTAACTACGTATCGATATTTAGATGCCGTTACATGGTCCAAGCTCAACACTAGACCTGAGCCCAAAGCCTTCGGTTCGAGGAGAGTCGTAGATACGCTTCCTGGCCTGATTGATATCCTAGAACCGTAGTGTCGTGATATCATTAGATATCAATCGATTGTGATCACCGCGACCAATGCATGCGGACTGTACGCGCAAAGTGCGGGAAAGTTTGCGTTAATGCGGCGCGGGCACCACTCAGGCGTGCGTCCCTAGAAACTTGCTTGGACCTGCCGATGGTACTTTGGCGAAGGTGCATCTTATAATATGCTCCGTAAGCCGAATACTACCGCTGTAGCGCTGGCTGGAATCGCGGCCCGCATGGGACCGCGCAGTGCGTCCGCGTTGCTCTGTTAAGCTGCAAGAGAGCATATGCTGAAAAGTCACACCGCCACTGCTGCATGGTACGCTCGAGACCCCCGGCGCATTCGAACACCCCTTTCGGCGATGCCAGGATATCCTGCAGGCTATACGTGGACTAGCTAGCTATAGGCACCTGTGGCCATGGGGCCATGGTTCTTACCAGACTGAGATAGACGGATAGCAGAATCCCAATTGCAGAGGTCTACGTTCCAAGGTCGACGCAGTGACTGGTGCATGCGAACTTCGTTTCGAAGGCCTAGGCCAGTGTGTCACATGTAGTCCAGCCGCACCCCGGTAGCCACTAGCTGTGCACATGTGCGGTCGAACCCTCACAAGCCTCTCGGTGCATCGCAAGCCCGTACGAGCAGCACATCCTGGTGACCAGTTATCCACTGCCACGTATTCACACGACGCAATCGAGTTCACGCAGGTCAGCCATTCTAGCTTGCAAGCTGGTGGTTGCAATTGCTGGTGGTTTGGGTGGAGTGGGGGCCCTAGGTACCCGGTGGGCCTACAGGCCTGTTGGAATTCCATGCTGTGGTTGCACCCACATGTGTACAGAGAATGTCACAAATGTGCAGCATCATCAAAGCGGTCATCCACAACTTGTAACGCAAACGGCGTATTTTGCATGTGATGCATTTCAAAGTTGTACATGATGTTCAATATAAAACTGCCACAAGGTTTGGCAAAATAGACTATTTTGAGTCACCTCAGCTGGAACATGGCACATCGCACGTGCACGCATGAACTCTTTTGCACTCAAACATGAACTCTTTTGTACTCAAACCGTGTCTACTGTGTCAAACGTTGTACTCAAACTTTGTCTGTAGCTAGCTTGTCAAGTCTAGAGATCAGGTGAGCCAATCTCTGGGAGCAACTATTTTGCATTCAAAGTTTCCTTGCAAAAGTACATGTTCAGCTGCAGGTCACGCTGACGTCAACTTCAAGTTCAAGTTCAAAGCGAAATTAAAGTGTGTTGCACATGTGGGTGCTTAGCATGGGCATGGATGTGAACTGCAGCTAGCTATAGACTGTAAACTTCCAGTCCGGCCGCACAAAAGGCAGGCGTGCACATGCCAGCTGCAGTTGACGATGGGCTTACATGGAAATCAAGCGCGCCACATGCCAACCACGATGTTTGTACAGCATCAGGGGCTGCCGAAGGTGAGGGAGCTCCCTCGAGAACGACTGTGCTCAGCTGTGGGGGACTGGCATGCAGAGGCGAACAACAGCGGAGTTTGTGGGTTTGCCCTTGTACTCTTTTGTAACCACAACAGCGGAGTCCGCATGGCAGGCCGGGGGTGCTGCTGTGGCTGTGGTGTACGAGGAGCCCTAGCGTGGCGATGGTGCACTAGCCTGAGGCGAGACACCGTGGTGACCTGCATGTGCCGCTGAAGAGTCTGGCACGTCAAGGCCTGCCTCCTGTACTCAGCTGCGCCTCCACTATAGATTAGTGTGTAGAAAAGTGTGGCCAATCACATGGCTGATCGGATCCACGAGTGCTACTGTGGATAGCGGATCCACCAGTGCTACTGTGGATAGCGGATAGAGTTTGACCTTCATGCTCCATAAGTTCCTCCTCAGACCCTGTGACCCAACAATTGCAAGTACCTCCTCAGACCCAGGCTTCAAGTTGTAATTGATTGTGGTGTCACACTCCACAATTACCACCAGTCAGGACACAGTCAGCGGATGCTGCAAGCACCGCAGCATTTTCAGGGGCACCTGTTCACCCACAATGTGTCATGACTGCTCAGCAGTGTACACATACTTCTAGCAATCATGTGCTCAAAGTAGAAGCATAACCCTAGGTAAGCATGTTCTAGCCTGAGCATTGTCACCAAGCCAAAAATTACAGGCTGCAATTGCAAATCATTTGACAGCAGCGATTGCAAGATACTTCCCACTCCTGGCTAGGCCACTGGCATTCAAGTAATCAAGATAAGACAGGTGAAACACCTCAGCATGCCACCTGTGGATGATTATACTATAATATCACACACATAGTAAGTATACTTGATGCTGTGACGAGGCAGGCCAGCTAGCTCAGGCTGACATGGACACTGTACATGTGCAGAGAGCATCACTGAAAAATGAGAGAAGGCTGAACTTCTTGAAAATAATATCTTGAATATGAATATTCAAATATTGAATACACACCTTGAACATATCAGGGTGTTGATTTTATTCAGCGGGTGCGATATGAGTATACGCTGTTCTCAGAGTCGCCTGTGACTGTGCATCGCTTCGGTTCAACATATATGAGTATACGGGTACATTATGTATACCAAAGTTTATATGATGCACATGATGCTTTGACACCGTGTGACAGCTGCAGTGAGCTGATTGGTGAGCTGAATTAACACCTTAGCCCTGGCCCCCAAGGCAACATGAGGCAGCAGGCACATATGGAACAATTGACAGTTTCTTTATTCAAACACCTAGACCGTCACTACATGTCGTTCTTGACAATACAGTGTATGGCCGATGATGCATGACACCTAAACATCCTCTGTACACTGTTGGCATGTCTGCCTTCAGCCACGCCAAGAAGGCATTCGCATACAGCTTGTGAGCTAAGCTAACAGTTGAGCTCAAAACAACAAGCATGGCACGCATGTGCAGCAGCGACCGAACTGTATGTACGCAGCCGCAGTGCAACTCACAGCACGATCATCATCACTGTTTTGACTTATGTTGATCACCTCGGAGCCTCGGCAAAGGAGAATGGTCACCGAGGGCGTATATCATATGATAGCAAGATCGTGCACGGTGCTCGTGCGTGTACATTGACACTGACCCTCAGGCTTGCTTTGCCCCCCTTGCACTTGGCGCTGCCTGGCCGGTGGCCGTACCCCATGCATGCTATACTAAGTATAGCTATACTACTAGTAGTAGCCCAGGAGAGAAGAGGCACGCAGCTCCGCAGAGTCTGCGTCGCCGGCAGCATGCATGTCAAGCTGGCAGGCGGGCGGATCGCGTGCTTCCACTCAGGCTGCAGCGGAAGCGTGATGGGCCCACAGCCTACTAGTAGGCCAACTAGAGCTCACGGAGAGACTAGTCAGTGCACCAGACACAGTTGAAGTACTATCGACTGCAGCACCTGTATGTTTGTGCAGCACACAAGCACCACTAATCACCTCAGCCTGATCACCTCACAGCGTCATGCGCGTGCGCATCTTCAAAACAGTGAACAAACATGGAATTGGATGCTGTTAGCAGGTTGGGCGAGCAGAACGTGACTAGCTTGGGCCTTACCAAGGGGCCTCATCAGACGTGGCCGGCAGCCAGTTGCCTGTCATGCATGTGTGGTGACAGGCGCACCACACACACATGGCATGCACTGCATCCATATCTCACAGCATATGGCATCAACAGCCCAGGGAACTGTGTACTACTAGTACAGTACGACATATTATGGCCTTGGGCGTGCCACTGGCTTGGGCGTGCCATTGGGGCGTGCCACTGGCTGCCAGTGGCACGTGGCATCATGATGATCAAATGCATGCTGTCAGCCTGAGCGGTGGGTCCCTCATGCATATCACAAGCATATCACAGCCCTTGCAGTTCTGATGACCGACCCCAGACGCTGTGAGCAGTTGTCCCAGATTGGGCTTTAGGCCATGCCAGGAACAAGTTTGTTGACATAATGCAGTGATGCATGGGTGCAGGGCACCATGCATGCATGAGTGTCAGTTGGTTAGGGCAGGCTGATTGACGGATGCAGTGTGGTGATCCGAGCGGGCCATATAGGATTGTGCTGGCTACCTGAAGTCATCTGCACATGTGATGACTGCAAGAGCAAACAGGTTTAGTTTCAAATTCGAAGCTCGAGACGGCTGTATGTGAAGTGTGGTGGACACTGTATGCTGTTTGGCTGGCATACAGGTGTTGTGGTAATGAAGGTGTTGTGGGAATGCAGTGGAAATGCAGTGGGAATGCAGGCATGCACAACAACTTGTTAAAATTGTGCACTTTAAGTGAAGGTGCTGTGGGAATGCAGACTGTTCGAGTATGCTGTCCATTGCTGGAGCAATACATCAACATGTGTACAGCTCTGTTTGGCCGCAGCAGTAGAGATGAACCTTTTCGGTCTAGATGTCGGTTTGCCGACGTGAGGTGGTGTACTGTAGAGGTCCTGTTGCACGCTCGCTGTGTGTGTGCTTTGCAGTTGCAGCTTCTGTGTGTAGGTGAAAGTGGCTAGTGAAGAGCCT
>JAUMHO010012838.1:0-54056 GCA_032360965.1 Ulva armoricana
CGGCGGAAGCCGCGTCGCGTCGGTGGTGTGCGCGGCGGCAGCAGCGGCATCGGCGAGAGTCTGCGGGGGGGAGGGGGTGGCTGATGCACCAGCGGCGGCAGCAGCGGCGGGGGCAGCAGCGGCGGGGGCAGCAGCGGCGAGGGCAGCAGCGGCGGCAGCAGCGGCGTCGGCTGGTGCTCCGGTGCCTGCGGCTGCGGCACGCACTGCGGCGGCGAGGGAGGCAACGGCGGGCACCGCGGTGGCGAACGCGGCAGCGAGGTGTACTTGAATCCGAGCTCATGTCCGCGAACCTCATTGTTACAGGCTCTAAAATTGCTGGCTTGCCGTTGATTTTCAAGCCTTCAGCCTCATGGTCTATCTTCGCCAGCAAGAACAACTCACATGGCGATGGCATGAAAGTGTATCACAAATACGCAGCAAAAATGGCGTGCTCCGTGTACTACTGCAAAATGGTGTCATAATAACCTCCATAGTTCAAAGACTCGAGGAGCCAGGTGACCTCAGAACCGCTCACCACCTTTAAGTTGCACTGAGACAATGACACGACGAGTTGATGTATCTGGCTTGTAAATAGGTTCGAGCACTTGACGCAGTGTTGGGCTGCAGCCCGCCTCAGGTACTTCTCTTGGGTTACGTTGGCTGCTGCCACCCGAGCACTCTGCGGCTGCAGCGCTTTCTTGGCAGCCACGCAGAACAGCAGCATGGTGTCCAGCATCTCGTGAAGGCTGCCTCCAACCACCTGCAAGCAACACACGCACAACTGGACGTGGAGATGTGAGCCGAGTGCCCTGTAGCGCGTGTGTGGATGAGCAACGGCTGGCGGGATGTCCCATAGCCAGACACGCACCATCCAGCCACGGAAACCTCAGAAAGGTCCACAAACGCCACTCAAGTAGCATGCAAGGCGTGACCCCACCGACCAGCAGCAGAGGTGCCGTGTACAGGGCGTCTCCTGCCTAGCCCCACAGTGGTGACGTCCGATGCAGATGGCGCACCAGCACAGTGTAACTTCAGATCACGCAGCTGACGAGCAGATGGATTGTCAACAGCAGGCAGCAGAGCAATGCGCAGATCATGCGCACAGGTTGCACATGTCCGCACTCGAGTTCACCTGCCAGTGGCATCGCTCAGCCATTACGGAAGATGCAGTCAAAGGTGGCCCCATAGTGCAGCGCCTGCATGTGCTTTGGGCGTGCAGCAACCGCAGATGCTAGCGGCAGCCCACCTGGGAGTTTTGGTCGTTCGACAGCCAGCACGCCCTGAACACAGCGTCCAGGTACTCCTTGTGTGCGCAGCCGACGCTCTCGAGGTCCACACTGCTTTCGTCGGCCGCGGCGCTGGCAGATGCGTGCTGCAACGTGCCGCACAGCCGCTGCCAGGCGGTGTCCACGGACATGTGGAACATGGTGTGCTGGAACGCGTTCAGGACGTGCCGCATGTGGGCGGCAGCCTGCGCTGCAGTCGCCACCCGGAAGCGGCTGCCGTGGAGGTCGCCCCTCTGCCGGAACGCCTGCCGCATGACCTCGGGCAGCTTGTCATCCGGCGGCAGCGAGCGCAGCAGCTGCGAGACCTCGTTCAGACTGTGCTTCGCCCAGAATACCTGCGGCGCTCGCTCATCAGATGCGCACCATGCCTGACTGTGGTAAGCCGTGACAGGGATGCACCTATGCTGTGGCCAGCAGTAACAGAGATGGTAAGCAGTTACAGGGACTGTGGTTTGGGAGGGCCCACATTGTGTAAGTAGTGTGGCGTTGTCCTGCCGCCTATGAAGCAACAACTGCGTCTGAGGCGTCCTGTGACGAGCGTTCAGGAAGAACGTAAACGCCAGGACAGCTTTTTGCACACCACCATCGATACGAAGTACGACAGTTTACTGGTTGAGCCCCAAAACTTGCCACCACTGACAGCGATGGGGTTGAGGGAGAGCAGTACGGCGATGGCTGCATGAGCTCGATCTTGGCTTGCAGAAGGCAGAAGAGTTGGACAGACCGTCTGAATCGCACCTGCAAGAGTGCAGGCAGGATGTCCTGGTAGGTCTTCAGCTGATTCTGAGAGACGATTACGTTGAGGGGCCATCGAATGGTGTACGTGACGCGAAGGTAAGCCAACTGTGACACCAGGCGGTGCTTCGCAGCCCTTTCCGAGTTTGCACGAAGGCCTCCTCTGAAACTTGATTTTCGAATGACGCTCAGCTGCCTGCACATTCCGCGTTCAGGCCAGACATGTAGATAGGCGGAGTGTGTGCACTGATCACAGGCGTGTGCACACCTCTGGTGCTCGAACGAATTCAATCACCCAAGCAGCAGAAGCCAGCGGGATGAGTCAGGAGTAATTCACACAGTTTTGTGGAATGCAAGAGCAGAAAGGAGGGTAACAGATTGATGTTGTCCGGAACACACCTCGAGACTATTTCATCGCTGTCCATGATACCGCCATCCACCAAGATCTCCTGCAGCTGAGCCTCCAAGCGCTGTAGAGTCGACATGTGATGATCGTCTGGCTTGTTGAGCTTCATTCCAGCATTCAGTTCAGTTGCAACCAGGTGAGACCATTGGCTCATGTGCGTGCTTCCAACCAGCATTACATTCCGTAGTTGCTGTAGCTCTGCCATAAGGTCACATGGGCCTACAGACACAGCCCTTGTTGACCGCTGATGTTGCATCAGATAGGCCTGAAATATGCCTGAATCATAATGAAGGTCGACACCAAGTGAATGTCACACCTAGAATTAGTGAGGCGAGTTGCTGGCGAGGAAAGCAGCTCCGCTGCAAGAATGCCTGCTGCATGCATTTCTGTAGAGCTACTTGCATCGGAGGAGAGTCCATGGCTAGATGCATTAGTTGCCAGTGGGATCCATTCAACTGTGCCGCTGATGCATGGCTTTGCCCATGCTGCTTGATTGTCCTTGGATCGTAGACTTGCCTCATCCACTCTGCCACAGCCTGCACAATAAACCCGCAAGAATTATTTTGTGTCAGCCGTGATCTGCATCGTGCCAGATTATATCGCGAGTGAAATATAGTAATGCTGTACAGGCGGTGCGCTGTGTTGCCAGTGCGCGATGCAGTTCACAGGGACGCAACCATCATGTTGATAGCATAGCCAACACAACCAAAAAATTCCCGCCGCATATGAAACACTCTGTAGCGGCACTTGTTGCGGTCCTTTGCGACAAGAAGCGTGGATCGCGATTCCGTGACACGAGTGGCTTCAAGTGCCTTTGCCAACAAAGCAACAAATGTTTCGGCCAGGCTGGCGGGTCGTGCACCGATCCGGATCACCATGTAAAATATCAAAACCATGCCATGCGCACAATTAAATCTAGCTGTGTGTTACGGCATTCGTATCACGCCATGCCCCGTGCAGGCGCGCAGTAAACAGTCGCTTCATGCCTTTCAGAAATTTTCCGCTGGGCCAATCACTCCGCAGAAGACCGTATGATGGCAATTCCCAGTTAAGAAAAAACTTCATAACTGTCTTGGTAATCTGCGACACTGGGAAGGGTTCAGCGGGCCACCGTCCACATGGCAAACAGGCAGGACTCGACATGTGCGTGCGTGCCATCGGATATTGCAGCGGCCTTGCGAGATATTGGACAATGGCGGGCGAGAGCGGAAGCAATGGACCGGCTGCAGCAGCACGTGCGCGCGATGGCATCAATACCGCTGAAGGACGTGTCTGGCCTTGTCACATTCATAATCAGTCTAGTCAAAGACCCCAACTTCAAGATATCTGTTTCAGCGATGAATCTGCTTGCACATGTGGCGCGCACGGCCAAGTCGGCAATGCACAATCACGTAGACGCTGTCACATCGCCACTGCTGGAGAAGCTGATGGACGGCAAGCTACTCATGCGTCAAAGCGCACACTTGGTATTTACGGCGCTGCTGAAGTCATGCGGTCCACAAGCTGTGCTACCGCAGCTTGTGCCGCATAGTTCACATTTCGCTTGGCGTGTCAGAGAAGAGTTGGTCAATGTGTACATCACTGCCATGCTGCTGCTGCCGCCTACGACTTTTGACTGGCCCAGTACCGCAAGGTTTTTGCTCGATCTTCTGGATGATGCCAAGCAACGAGTTCGACTGGCTGCATTGGAGGCATTTGGTGTCCTCGCCTCGAAAGTCGCAGACTCACGCCTGCGCAACATCCTGATGGCCATTGACTGCTCACCAGCATCGCAGAAGCTGATACTGCAACGTGCTCAGTTGTCTGAATTGCCATCTCTCACCTCAGAAGGCTACGTTCGGCATGTAGTTGACTTGGACTCAGCATCAGCAAACGGGTTTGTGCCACCTCCCTCGTACCAGCCACCAGCTTCACCATATGGCCGACTACCGTTCGCCATCCCCACTCCAGGCTCCTCCCGCCGCGGCTCCCGCTGCGACGCCCTCACACCCCCCGCCCCCCTGTCTACAGAGCCGTCTGACAGCCTCTTAGAAGCCCGCCCCCGCTCCCGCCGCTCCCAGCGTGCGTCCGATGGCGTGCCGTTCCCACTGCTGCAGCCTCTCAGTGCAGACCCCCTGGAACTGACGGACTCTATGCCATGTGCCGCCATGATTCTCAGGAAAAGCCGGACGACTCACGACCAGCCGCTCGCCGCCCGGCCGGAGGCCACCCGCACATCCTCTGACAGCCTAGATTTGAGCTCACTGGCACACCCCCCAGTGCATCCATCTCCAGCACAGCTGCGCTTTGGCTGGCTCGATCGAAGCGCGACACAGCCGCCTCCACGGCCAGAGCCATGGGCTGCCGAGCGGCGCAACCCACGGATCCGGAACAGTGTCAGCACCACAGCTGCGCGGCGGCACGACACCAGCCAGAGGTCACAGGAGAGTGTCGCGCTGCGCACGCTGGCGCGCCGCTCCGGTGGCCCGGGCTGCCACGGTAGCACAGATGGAGACCGCAGCAACAAGAGCACACGCAGCAGCGGCGACGTGCCGTGCGCCCGGGGGAGCGCGGACTCGCTGCCACCTGTGGCCACGTTGCGTGTAACCGGCGGGCGGGTGCTGGATGCTGCACATGCGGCCGGGACACCGCCAGAGGGGCTGCTGCAGGGTGTACAGGGTGTAGGCATGGGCCCGGGGTCGCCGCCGGGTCAGATTCCGTGCGGGCAGCGTGTGATGACGGGGGGGGCGCTGATGCACTTGGCCTCGGCTCCGAGCTCCGACGTGATGCAGGGCTCACTGAGCGCGTCAGACTCGCCAACCAAGGCGGATCGGCTGCGGCACCTGAAGCAGGTGCAGGCGCATCGGCGGGCGCAGTCTGCAGGCCTGCCGAGCAGCGACAGCGCGCCGCTCTCACCGGCCGACTTCATGCCGCACAGCAGTTCCGTGGGGGCAGTGCGCACGTTCCTGTCGCAGCCGGCGTGCGAGCTCGTGGGGCAGCAGCCGGAGGAGCGCCTGGGCGACCTCCTCACAGGCAGCGACCTCCTCACAGGCAGCTGCAAGGAGCTGAGCGGCACGCTCCGGCTGGAGAGCGTCGAGAGGATTGGCAGCGGCACGCCGCATGGGCTGCCGAGGGGCGGCTCTGTGCGGCGGGCCTTGGCACCAGAGTTGGAGCGGGTCATGTCCGCGGTGTCTGACGCAACCAGCGGCAGCATGTCGCCGCACCGGCGGGGTAGCAGCACGGTGGTACCAACGCCGCTGGCGGAGCCTAACCTTGGTGAGTCAATGCCGAGTCAAAACCCGGAGGCGGACTTGGCGGCCGGGGTGTCTACGGTGATGCACGCGAACAGCGCAAAGCGGCAGGAGCTGGACTGGGTCCGTCACAACGAGGCGATACACGGCATGCGTGTGCTGGTGAAGCACCACCCCTCCGTCGTGTATGGCAAGCTGAAGGAGGTGCTTGAAGCGATGCTGCCATGTGCGGGGGCGCTGCGATCGTCTACCCTGAAGCTGACTCTGTGCTTCTTCCAGGTGCGATGGCTGCCGCATCATGCGTTGCCTTACGAAACGGCGTGAACTGAACCTTCTCTAAAGCGGCTGCACAGCTACTGCTGCATCAGTGTGTTTTGTTGTGGAGCATAGGCTGTCACCGTAATGCAGGAGCTACTAGAGCAATTGGGATCGAAACTGTCGGGCGACCTTGAGGACATTGTGCCGGCTTTGCTCAAGAAGGCTGCAGATGTCAGCACTGCAGGCAGGGAAAACTTCCTGACGCAGTTTGCGGACGCCGCCCTGTCTCAAATGGTGCTCTCGTGTGCGGAAGCACCCACCGCCAAGGCCTTGCTTTCCATGTATGCTCTACCCCTCTCGTTTGAAACAACACTTTGCAATTCAGACATACAGTGGCAACCACAGTTGCCAGCCCGTGCCGCATGCCGCTGCGGAGACAGGGGGTTTCGATGGCTCGTGAAAAGTGACGGCCCGTCTTCCTGGCAGCTTGTCAGGCGGTTTGGCAGATTACCCATCGGAATTGATGAGGACGGAATGCTGCAGGCTGAAAGCGCCAGCGCAGACTGCCAGGCTGAAGGTTGCGGCACACCTTGACGAGCTGCTCTGCAAGTCCTCAGGCGCAGTCTGCAAGAGCACCGCCCTGCAGGGTCACCTCGCCAAGGCGGCGGTGATGCTGCTGGAGGAGGGGTCGGCCGACACGCGGGTGCACGCCAAGCGCATGCTGTGGTCCATCAACCGGCTGCTGCCGCCGCAGCAGTTTGCGTCGATGCGGGCGCAGCACATGTCCGGGCCGAGCGCACGCAGGGCGCTTGAGGCTGTGCAAGACGGCAGCAGCCTTCCGGCGGCGCCAGTCAGGCTGGCACAGTCGTTCGCAGCCGTCGCGGGCCGTGCGAAGGCGTGCGTGTACTGCCAGCAGCTCGGGACCCCGATGCCTGGGGACTCCGAGGTGGGTCTGGCGGAGCTCAAAGGACGGGGGCAGTGGGATGGGGGTGGGGTGGTCGGTAGGAAGCTCCCGGTTGGAGGGCTGCCTCCGCAGCATAACTCCGGCAGGAGGACGCTGAGCCGGCACAGCAGCATTCCGCAGCAGGGGTCGCGGCCGGTGGAAGACTCTGGGATACGTTTGGGGGGCACATCGTCACAGTCGAGCTACATCGCAGCGGGGCGGGGCAGATGACACATGGAGGATGTGAGTATGACTTGTGTAGAAGGCAACGCAGCACAGAGTGGTCAGTATGGGATGTGGTTGGCAGGCCTTGCCATCGCAGAAACCGTGTCTGCTTGCCCTGCCGTACTGTAGTGTGTTGTCATGCTTGCGACATGCTGCCTGCGTTTGATGTGACGCTGATGTTTTCCCCATGCGTGTGAGTTTTGAGTGTTTCATAGCTGAGCTGCCTCAGCCTTGGCGGTGCCAGTAGAACACGTGCGGGTAGTGAAATGAGCAGTCAGGAGGAGGGTCTCATCTGACTGCCACGGTTTTGGCTTGCTTGGCACAGAATTGCTGCCAGAACATATCCTCCCACGACCCTTGCTGGCATGCATCCTGTTGCTGTAGCAACACCTGGACCCTGCCAGAGTGAGGCTGTGAATGTTTCTCAGATGCTTTCGTCGGGCAAGCTAGAGAGGCCTGGTATCTGGCACATCGCGGCTGTAAAGTTCTAGGATCTCTGCACTTGTTGCTGTATGTAGATGCGATCTGATTGTTCTTACGTTGCACGATGCTTCGAAGTGGAGAGCTCACCTCGGTACCTTGCACTGGCGTGAAGGCTGGAAGGGAGGTACACCCTGGCAACATCTGAGCCAGCCGCCGTGCTCCGGCTGCTGTTGCTGTAAACCGCAGATTCGCGTCCTCTGCCTTCACCTGGTCATCCGCATCTTGCATGCTGCGGATGACATGCCTGCCCCAGCCAGGCCCATGGCGCATCGGGGCGTGCACCTCCACGCTCGGGATGGCTTCCCCAGCCTGGGCGGCAGCTAACAGCTTGTCATCAATTCGATCCCAGTCCGAAGTGGTCTTGACAACTGCAACCGGCGCGGCTACGTCCTTCTTAGGTGAGAAGAGCTCCTCCGGGGACGGAACCTGCGCCGGTGGCCGGCGCGCCTCCTGCACCACCGGCAGCGTGATCACCAGGTTCTGATATCGTGAATGTGATGCAGTGCAGTCCGCGGTCTTGCAGATGACTGCTGCAGAATGTTCTGCAATGTTTACTGGGTGATGCTGCCACAAGTACGCTCGGAGTCCATGTGTCACCACGATCCATCAAGCAAGGTGACAAGATTCAACACAAGATTCAACACACTGACTCATCATACATGTGTCAGCACCACATATACGATTGCCGTATGCACTCACTGATGGCAATCGGCCTGCCAACATGTACCCACTGTGATGATTGCCCGTGAGACACTCGGACGAGCGATGCACACACGTTGATCGTGAAGAGGAACACTGTAGCCACGAGCCGTGACACTGCCAAAGCTGCACTGTGCACGCTGTCGGGCAAGTTTGCTCATATCAAAGCTACACACCTTCCAGGCTGATTTTCGGGCCACCTGGAGCGCTTTCCGGGCCTGGCGCAGCACCAGCCTCTCCTCTGCATCCTCTGAAGCACCACTGCCATCGGATGATCCATACGAGAAGTCCGAACTCGAGTCACTGAAGCCTCCCTCGTCCTCTCCAGCATCGCCTGCCCCAGGGTGGTGCATGCTGCTCCTTCCGCTTGGCTGCACATACGTGTGCTGTGTGTTCAGGGACGCTGCATCCCCGGGCAGTGTGCCAACTTCTGAGCGCTGTGCGATCGTGGTGGGTGGCAGAGACACTCTGGGGGCGCCTCGCTCAGGCGCAAACGAAATACCGTGGCTTGTGCGCAGCGGCGGTAGCGGCCCTGGCCCGTCCCATGGAGCGCCTGCAGCAGCGACCGTGCCTACGTCACCCGTGCTCCCTGGACGTGGATTCTGCGCGTACAGTGACTGCACGCCCGGAGTTTCCTTGGAACTCTTCGCCGGCTGTACAACCGGACGCGGGCTGCACCGTGCATAGTTGCAGGTGCAGATTAGACAGTTCCGAATGGTGCTTGGCGACATGCTGCCAGATCTCATGCAGCCATGCAAGCCACAAACCTTGTGACCACATCCGCCTCGTACGTTCTAGGCGACTGCCTGAGAGGTGCAACAGTGGTACAGCGCAGGAAGTGACCTTTGGAGTCGGTTCCTGAATGCAAGATGCAAGTACACCCACTGGTGTGCCATCTGCTGTGTGAACGGTCACCTGGCAGCGGTAACGCACGCATGCAGTCGTGTCATGCGTGGCCACACTGACACCAAACCGGCGGAGCTCACGTGCGCCCAGGTGTCTGAAACTGCTCCTGTCCTCATTCACCACCGAACAGTCGCAGGCGCACTGCAGCGCGCGCACAGTGACGCCAGCGTCACAGTTCGACATGCACACCCTGACAGCTGCACTTGCGCGCCGCACAGCACCCGTCAACCCAGGAGCGTACCAGGCCCGGGACCCAGAATGTCATCAACCTCGCCAGCGCCTGCTTTGTCCTGTGTCGGTGCCTGGCTCTTGGTATCCATCCATGCAACCTTCTCCGCCACACCCACAGGATTGTGATCCCCCGGAAGGGGCGGCGCGGTCCCACCCACGACCTGCAGCGGACTCGGGGAACTCCCCCCACCCGCTCTACCGACGGGGTCAACAGAGAGCATCTGCGGAGGCACCAGCTTCTCAGGAACCAGGAACTGCGGCTGTGGCAGTGCGGGCACAAGGGCTGCTGGGCCTCGAGCGGCATCGTAGTCCTCGTCATCCATGATGTCCATCATCGCGAAGATCGCGTCGGCCGCACTCTCGCCCTCCCGGCGCATGTCTGACAGCAGCTGCCCAGCCTGGCGCAGCAGATCTGTGAGCTTGTGGGACCGGCCGGCCGCTGCAGGTGCTGCCGGCGGATGGTCGCTCGGGGCCTGCACGGCCTCTGTCAGCTCCTCAACCAACCTGCAGAGGGCACACATGGGTTGCTGCACGACCATGCCGGGGTGCCTGCGTGATGCCACGACACGAATCCATCTCCCGTACTCCACCATGCCTCGCGTACAGCAGCGGTGCGAGCACGGCTTTGGGTGCAGTCGCTGTCCGCCCAGGTACTCGGGCAGAGGCCGTGGTGTACCGTATCAAGGCACCATCGCTGTTCCGGGAATCCACACAGTGGGTGTGGCAGCAGATGGACCTCATGCATGGCCATACTGGCTGTACCTGTGAAGGTGCGGAGCACGCAGCAGGGGCCATGGCCGGCCATCCTGTGCCACTCACTTCCTCAACCTGCACCGGAAGCACATCGGGGCCCTCTGCAGGTGGGGGGATGGTCTCCAAAACCTCGACACGGTCAAGGAGCTGGTGTGAAGTTGGTTGGATGTAGTGGGAAGAGTGCTGACGGGGCGCACCGGAAGAACGAGGGAGGGTCGGAGGTGGTGACGCCGGCGAGCACCGCCTCACGGCTGCGCTGGCCGTGAGCGTGCAGCATTGCGACGGCCTTCGCGCCGGCGGAGACGTCCCCGACACACGCCTCAAGGCACGCCGGCACGAGCGCCGCCCCGCCGTCGGTCTCTGCGGCGATGGAGCCCGACCAGAACTGTGGATGGTGCACGGAGACATCGGCTTCCATGCGTATGCACAGGTGGCTCTGGGGGCCGATGAGGCAGCCGTCGCGGAGCATCGCATGCATCGCATCGATGGACGGCCTCATGCAGGACACCAGGAGATGTAGCGTGATGGCCCGAAGGACGGCCCCATCCCTGCACCGGCCACGGAGGTGACGCTGGGGAGCGACGGCCAGCAGGGATCGCGGACGGGGTCGGCCGTACAGCCACTCTGCGGCGCAAGCATAGGCAGCGCCTGCAGTTCCGCATGCGAAACGGAACAGTTGCACGCGCGTCCTCGGACCAGAGCGTGTACATGCACCGTACTGGGAGCATGCATGGGCGCAATCCAAGCATTTCAACGATTTGCTGCATCATCAACCATTCAGCACACTGGAGCATGTGCATGATCACGATGCACACTCATCACGGTGCAAGAATGGCCAGGACGAAAGCTGGTGCGCCACAAAGAGGGGCGTTGAGCACGAGACAATGACGCGCCCACCTGCCTGCAGCCTGGTCCAGCTGCAGCAGCTGCCTGTGAAGTGTGTCCATCGCGGCTTGCGAGATTTTGGCAGGAAGCTCCTTCACCACATGGCTGCTGCTGCGCCGGCGGGGTGCTGGCACCCCGCCGTGACTCTGGCTGACCTTTGACAGCGGCTGCCGGCCGGTGTTCAGGCACCTCTGGATGGTCTGGACGAAGGTCATGTACAGGAAGTTGAGGCGGCGTATCGTGGGGTAGGCGAGACTGTACGTCTGCAGGAGGCAGCCCAGCGTGTCTCCCCCTTCGACCTCTTGCTGCACCACACCCTACACACCAGCGTGTCTGAAGCGATCTGGCCTGCTCCACCGTTCGCGCACGCATGATGGCCGCAGTGATGGGCGTGCATGTGGACACGATCGCGCACGAGGTCTCGGTCAAGGCGATCCGGGGCACCGTTGCAACGCGCCCGATGGCCGCCATGCTGCGGTGGCCTAGAGTGCATAACAGTGGATGCTGCGGTGACTCCGCACTGCACCTCAGCCCCAAGGCTGGCGTGAAACCTGTCAGCATGCTCCACCTGGCTGATGGTGAGCTGAGGGTCGGCAAAACGATGACGTTCAGGTGGCCTTTCACTGTGACATTGAGTCGCTCAGTTAATAGGGAAACGCGCAAACGTACAGAAGCAACGATAGCGCCCAACACTGTGCTCATACGAGCGCAGACTACCAGCAAAAAGCCGCAAAGTCGTCTGTGCGGCCGGACTGTGGTTCATGTGTGGCAAACAGTAGCAAACCTGCAGCTCATGGATGGCGGCATCAACCATGTCCAGCTGCTGGCCAATTGCAATCACAAATGCGGCGATCGTCGGGTTGAGCACGCCGTCGCTCTTGAGCTCCGGGGGCAGCGTCGCCGGGCTGCGGCCGACGCCGGCAGTGCGCGCCACCTCCACCACCCAAACCACCATGGCGCCGCGCTGCTGCGCAGCCCGCAGGAAGGGAGCGACGCAGTGGAGCAGCGCGGCATGCGTGTAGCAGCGAGTGTGCGCCAGCGGCCGAAGGTTGGGGCACCGCGGAGCGCTGCACTTGCGGAGGGTGCTGCTCAACGGGGCCGTCGTCGTGGAGCTGCTGAACATAATGTCGGCACGGTCCTACACCAGTCAGCCTGCTCACAAGAAAGAGAGGGGGGGGGGGGGCTGGAGACAGAGAGAGCTCTAGCGGAAATCAGCACCGGTGGCACGGGACCACGATGGCACGGCTGGTGAATGGTGAAGCCGGAGAGAGGTGGGGCTGCCGTTTGGCTCGAGCGGTGCTGATGGTGAGGTGCGGGTAGTCTGACGTGCAGCAGGTCCGACCAGCCAGAGTGCGATGGCAGTGCAGCCGTGTTTGGACACTCAAATTGTGAGGCTGAAACAGATGTCAGGTGTCCGTGTGGCTGTTGGCAAAGTGGGCATCAGATGCATGCCGCCGCGTTGGTCATGACAGCTGCTCGTGCGTGACGGTGGCCGCCAGGTGGCATCGGCCCAACACAGAGTGAAAGGATGCCTGCATATGGGCCGAGCCATTTTGGCCGTTTTGGGTCGCGCAGTCTACATGGTGCTCCGTGGGGATGAACAGTTGTGGGTGATGTGGCACAGCCTACATGGCTGTCTCTTAAGAGCATGCTATGGCAGAGGCATGGTTGCATCAAGCATCAGAGTTCACGTCTTGAATCCCGTCAACACATCACTCATTCACCCACCGACTCTGAAGTGAACACATGTGATCACATGGACAGTGGACATGCAGCCTGCAGCCAAACGGAACAGAACCTAATTGTTGGCTCGCTGCAGGCATGACCAGGCATACAACCTGAAGGCGAAGACACGTATTATGCAAGCAGACAAGCTGGAGATCGTAGGCACGATGAGCGGGAAGTCACACCAGGAGAACTTCGAGCGACTGCAGCGCTACCGAGCCCGTGGTGAAGCACAGCTGCTGCGTGGAAATCTGTGCCAGTAGACCTGACCCACTGAGGACCTGGTGAACCATGTCCTCTTTGCGAAGATGGTCATGGTGGTTGCTGGGTGCTTTAAAGGCAGGCAGCGGCACCTCTGGCGACTGCAGAACGTGCCGGGCTGCCAACGCTTCCCTGGGCAACGGCACAGTTGCACTCTCCATGCGAAGATGCAGCTTCGAGGCCCGCAGGTTATCGTATTCCCGACTCAAGTTCTTGCGGTTGACTGTGTGCAGCAGGGCTGGGTCATGGAGCCATTCGGCCATATTCTGAGGCGTCTGAGGACTATCAAATGGCATGTCAACACCATCAGTCGGTGCCTCCCAATCGGACAAGCTGTCTGACTCATCCCAGGCGCCCTGATACGCTTCTTGGAGGGAGGATGAGTCGCACGTCGATGGTGGGGGCGAGGGACTGCGTTTGGGGCTCTCTGTGCCAGCATTGCGATTCTCCAAGGGAGGAACCTCAGAGCAGAGGGCATTCCGGGACAATGCGAATAAAAGGTTCATGACAGAGTCTGCGCGGATGTTCTGATCAGCAGCCACTCGTGTTAACCTGTAAACCATGATGGATCTATGCCCAGTCACTGACACCAAACGGCAATGTGATGATAGGTAGCATACTTCTCCTTCACCATGTCTTTTAGCACTGCAGCTTTTGATTCTTGTGAGTTGGTGGACAGGAGTCGGCAAACATCTGTCAGCTGGGCTGCCACTCTGTTCGCGCTGAAGTTGTTGAACTCAACTTTCTCCAGCTGATCCTCGACGATTTCAACCAGAGCATCGATATCCGAGACACAACGGAGCGACGATCGATGTATAGCTGGAATGAGCTGCGCCAGCAGATGGTGCCGCTGCTCCAGAGAGCGCGCACGGAAATCGGATGCCATTGCGGCCCCTACGCTTTCTACAATTGCACAATACCGCAACAGCAGCTACATGTTTACTTTATTTGTGTTGAATGAGCTGGCCTTGGTCTGACCTGAGTGGAATGCCCTGTCTTCGACACAACAGTCTCAAAGACGGATCTGTAGACACATCCCAACAAGCAATAGATGTACAAGATGACCACGCAGTCGTATGCCACACGAACATTACACAGCATGCGAGCTAATTTTCGTAGGCTGAGGTTGCTCTGCGGCTCAAGTTCTCTACGACATGTGTGAGCTGTAATCTGCATGTGCGGGACGCGTGTGTCAGCTTTGAAATCATGCAGCAAGGCGTAGCAAAGAATTCCCTTTTCCAAAAGCAACATCCATTCATACAAGGCCTCAGATACTCTTGATCGAGGCAGCATGCTGAGTAGGTGGGCGTGGAGACTCGCAGCCCGGTGACTCCGCCAAAAGTGGTCAGTCGTTTGAACGTGCAAGTCGGGTAGGCTGTGCTCACCTACAACGTTCGGTCATTTCTTGCAGCGTGCATCAGAAATCGCTTGATATCGTTGCTTGTATGCCGGTTTCAAGGGCGCAGGCGTCGGTTCCGGTTACCCAAGGCTCGAGTTCCACCTCTGTCGTTTGCATGGAAAATGGAACACATGCCTTGCAGAGCGAAGGGGCGAACGATGAACCAAACACAAGGCACACAGGATCAATCGGCTGCAGGAACAACGCCGAACCTAGTCGTGATCCATATACGAGCGAAAGCCGGTATGTAGCAGCCTCCACCACACCCACAGGCCTGTATCCCATTCTCCATGCGAAACCCACGTAATTAGTTACATGACCTATCCTACCCCCCCCCCCTCTCAGGCTGCTTCCCCCTCCCCCTCCACCAGTCCGCCTCCCACCGCCTCCCCCCACCCCATTCTCTTCGCGGCGCCCCCTCGGAGTGGGGTGCTGCATCCCTGCCTGTTCCGCCTGGCCATGGGATACTTGCCCAAGACATACGTGTCTAGCGATGGGGCGGTGCTGTGGAGGAGGTTTTCTGGGGCGCGCAGAGCTCTTGTGCTCTGACGAGAGGCGGAGTGCTTCTTCGTTGTGTTTGCTGCCTTCAGTGCATTGTCGGAAGTCTAGCGGTTCGATTTGTGCATGTCCTGTGTGGCTTTCAGGGTGACAGGTCCTGGGCGAGGTGACTGCTGTGGATGCACGTGCCTGTTTCGCTTGTACTGGCTTGTGTGTTATCCCTTGGCGATGCCGGGCTGCCGCTTTGATCTCCGTGTAAAACCCACACAATTGTATCAAACGCCGCGTCACAGGCAACATGCCGCAGCTGCCTGTGTCAATACGGAAGCGAAATCGCCTGCGGGCCGCCGTCACGGCACACGAGGGGCGACATTGCGATGTGTCGCGCTGGGGGTTGTGGAGTGTATGAATGTATGATTACATCGCCGTATCCATAAGGACATTGAGTGTGGAGCATGGAGACACAGGGAGACACAACGTGGGCACGGGCGCAGGGCCGGCGGTCCGGAGGGGGGCAGGGAAGGGCGGCCGCTAGAGCTTCACGCTGGCGAGCCTGTTTCGACTTGTCTCTGCTCGAGCCGTGCACGAACTTGCTCCAGTCTGGCACCGCCTCATGCCCAACCTATGTTGATGGCGAAATTGTGCCGACTCGCTTCTGTCGACCCGCGTGTGTTCGATTCGGGATCATACATTTCCAGAGCAGGCCCGCTCTTCGGTGCTGACGGGTCCTGCGCAATTCATGCCCAATTAGTGCGCCTGCACTGCAGTACACAGTCAACCCGTGCCCGCAGGTCAGCTCAGGCGTACCCGTTTACACCTGTTCGGTCCATCATGCAAACTTTGCGCAACAAGGATTCGAAAGAAGACAGGTTGCAGCCGATGTGCACATCCGCGCGCGCCATGCTGCCGAAGACTGACCACCTCCTGGTTCGCGCCAATTCGGGCACCATGGTGTCAAAAGCTCCGCTTGGCCAGCACTGACGTCCACTTCCGGGACACGGCAACTGTGTGTTTATTCGTTGTATATATGCTGCGAAAGTCTTGACCTGGATGTTGCGGCCAAGCGAAGCAAGAGTGAAGCACCGCGCAACACGGGGCTGCCTCGTACGGTGCTTCAAGACCACTCGAGCCATGTCATTTTAGCTGATCCAATATGCGCACGATCAGTATCAATCAACATTCTTGCTGATGAAATGACTGCACACTCAGGTTCAGCGATGATGGAGCAGCTTCGGAATCTGTCCGTGGCAATGGAGTCCATCGGTACCTGTAGGAAGCTCCTGATATCGTACATTCGTAAAGGAGCAGTTCAAGAAGTCGTTGAGGTGTAGCCCTGCCCTATCCCATTTTGTTTCTTCTCTCCAAAGCGAGCCCACCACCCTTCCCACATGATAGCGCTGCGCACACGATCAACCACTAACCTAAAGCCACATGTGTTGAGCGTATGCAGGCAATTCGGGACGAAGCGACCCGTCGCGCACATGATCCCTCTGTACAGGCGGATTTTTCACACGCTAAGGGCCAGCACAAGCTCGCACTGATGTACCTGATCGATGCCGTGTTTCTCAACGCGCAAATGGATAGGGAGGATGCTTCTTTGGCACTAGATGTGCGACAGGCGGCATGTAGAAGCATTTCCGCCTGCCTGCCGGACCTGGTCCGAAATCTAACCACACCAAGCAACTGCGAGCAGGTGCTCCACCGGTCCGCCTGATCTTTTGCGATTGCAAGACGCTAGAAAACCTGTACTTTAGTAAATTATGAAGCATTACGCTTGCAAGCTGCACGCCAGTAACGCTTGCACGTGACCTCACAAGATGTACTGTGTCTGTGATGCAGGTTGACCGGCTGCTGGTTGGGTGGAGAGCCCGGAAAACAGATCCCCGTTTCGATCCTGTACTTATCATTGAAGCAACCTCTTGTATGGCACGAGCTAAGGCTGCTCGCCTGGAGCAGCTGAAGCGCCGTGTGGCTGCAAAATTTGTCTCAACTAGTGACGATCAGCAGCTTCCACTTCAGATTGGAAGCATGTTCGGAACTTTCTTACCTCGAGGACCGTCATTCGGGGATCCGGCGCTAGTGAAACCGGTGTGCCCATCAATGGGCAATCATGGCCGTTGTGGTTGCCTCATCATCCTGCTGCTCACTCAACCAGCATCAGACCACGTTCTAGGCCCATTGTACCAAGGCCACCACATGGCATATCTGCTGCACTTGGTGGTTTTGCCTGGCCAGATCTTCATTCTTCGTTTGCCGTTCCTGTGAGCGAATTGGCAGCTGACAAACTCTGTGCGGTTGATGCAGGAGCACCCAGTTGTAGAAACTTTCAGGAAACACCTGGGCCAGCGATACCAACCGCCCATGGCGCCGCCATCAACCCTCTCGTTCCTCAAGTTCAACTCTACGGCAGCAGGCAGATTCCAGGTGTCAGGAGATGACCCTGAGGCAGCTCCCTGGGACTGGGCTGACGAAGAAGAGTTGGGAGTGCGGCAGCGCCTGCAGGTCCAGCACGCCGCTGATGCAGCCCACAGGACCGAGGCCCCTCGCCCTGTCGCCACCGCGGCCCCCGTGGCCGAGCCTGCTCACCGCGAACCGCAGCCGCAGGCACAGCCGCAGGCGCAGGCACAGCCGGAAGGTCAGCCAAAGGCTCAGCCGCAGGCGCAGCCGAAAGCTCAGCCAAAGGCTCAGCCGCAGCCGCAGCCGGAAGCTCAGCCAAAGGCTCAGCCGCAGCCGCAGCCGCAGGTGGTTGCATCTGCGCCCCCCACAACACCAGTGAACGGCATCACGATCCCAGGTATACCATCGAAAGCGCTACCTGAGCTCACGAAAGTCGAGGGTGTGGCTGAGCAGAGCCTACCACCAGAAGCAGAGACTGCGCGTCCCGGGGATCAGCATGGGGTGGCGCAACCAAAACATCGTGAGGCGGAGGCGGCCGCGGGTGCCGCTGTAGTACACGCGATCCCGCCCCCGCAGAGCCTGCCCCGGCCTGCCGATCTGCCGCCTCCGTCAGGGAGCTTTGCAGCGACGCCGCCGTGGCTCGCGGCGCAGGGGGGCCCGACGCCGCCGGCGCAACTGCCGCCTCCGGGATCGTTTCATGGGATGGGCACGACCCCGGGCGTTGCGTATCACGTCTTGCCACCACCAGCGGCGCCGTACGCTGATTTTGCAGTGTACGGGGATTCAGGGGGCTACATGCCGCCTCTACCGAGCGAACCGTACGACGGGGACGGCTCCGCGCCACCGCCGCTGCCCGATGAGGAGCCGCCACTCCCTGATGAGCCGTACGAGGCGGCTTTCCCAGTTGCAGAGGTAAGGTCGCCCTGCGCCCCCACTGCCACGCATCGGCTCGGCAGCTGCATGTCACGTAGGGCCCTGAACCCGCATTGCCATGCCACTTGGCAGTGCACAAGCACGTTACTCCGCTTGCTTGCATGCAGGCGGATCCATCAGCGTACAGCATGAAGGGAAACGTCACGCCCGGTGTCGCCCGACCAGGCGAGGCTGCAGACCCACCCCCCCCCGCTGACAGGTCGGACTGGCGCGGTTCAAACCATGAGCACCACGGCCACGCCCGTCCTGCCACAGACCCGACGTACGCGCAGACGCATGCAGACGCGGCTGCGGCGCTTGCTGGGCCTCCGCCTCCGCCGGCTGCGGTGGCGCCGCCGCCGTACATGCAGGCCCCCATGCCGGGGTATGCGGCCCTCTCCCCTCCCGCCACCGCGGCGGACGCCCCGCCACCGCTGCCTCCGGGCAGCAACGGCTCCCCGCCGCCACCCCTACCCCCTGGCGAGGACACCCTGCGACCACCCCGCCAGGTTCCCACCAAGCTCATCCACCCGCCGTCGCATCCGCCGCCGTTTGGTGTGTCGGAATGGGGGCCGCAGGGTTCCCCCCCCTCGTACCCAAACGCTACGCAGCACTCGCAGCAGCAGAGCGCACCTTACCAGGGCCACGACGCGCACTACCACACGCCCCCCAGCTCGGTGTACAACATGAGCCCGAACTCGACGTCTCAGGAGCAGGTCAATGCGGCAGCGTTCCCGGGCGCATTCCCCGGCAGTCCAGAGCGGTACTCAGCCAATGCCAGGCATGAGATGTTCCCGCCGAGCGCCCCGCCCCTGCAGTCAGGCATGCAGCCCCCCCCGATGTCCCCCCCTCGTCCCCTTCAGCCACCCCCGGGCAACCCACCTCCCATCGGTGCGAATCCTGCCATGCATTATCCTGGGCCGCACGCAGGCTTCCCGTATGGCGGCCCTCCGGCTGGAGGACCCATGCATGTCGACCCAAATGTGCCGGAGTACCGTGGATGGGGGCTCGGCATGGGTTACGATCATGGGCAGCCGCCGATGGGGTATGCGTTGCCGCCGGGGCATCCACCCCACCAGCCGCCGCCGATGCAGCAGTATGGCTACCTACCGCCCCCACCGCCCTCGCATGGGGGCCGCGGCCAGATGAGTGGGATGCCGGGTGGCGCCAAACGTCCGCGCCACAGCCGGTGGTGATAAGACGAGTGGGCGTGCCATGTTGACGTGACCGACCGAAATAATGCCGTTACCGTGCCTTCGGGCCTCAAGGACGTGTACATGTAACTGCGTTCTGTGCTCTGCAACCACAACGGGGACCTTCACTCGCATGTACCATGGACATGCATCGGCGCTGTTCCGTAACAAGCTGATCTCGGCTCAGCTTTGGGTCAGGTAGATCCAGTTGCTCGGTCGTAGAATGCTTTCTGCCTTGAGTAGTCCTGGTGAAGCTGGCGCGAAATGTCAGGCTTGATGTCGTGCGATGGCATGAACAAGCGATTCTCCACGCTTGGCCAACGCCGCTGCTTCCTGAGACGCTGAGAGCTGTTGTGCCCCGTGCTGTGTCTTCAAGTGCGACTGCAGCAGATTCAGGCCCCGATCGTGAATCGCTTCAGGTTCCTGCAATGTTACCATGTAGCGATTTCAGGTGACGCTACTGCGCGTGCGACCTATGGTGCTACTCACGCATGCAATGCACCAACAGTATGCGCTACTCGGACAATGTCTGGGGCAACATGTAGCTCGCCAATCATACACGAGCCTATGGTTGTTGAGCATGGTCCTTCAGCACTCCTTTTCCGCCACTACATCCTGAATGATTAGATATTCGTAACAACTGTTGCTGGCGCGGCTGGATTGATCTAGCAAGATGGTGGTCGCTTTCACCGACCACACCGGAGAGCACACATGGCTCCCGCGGGAGGAGAGTCCTCTTCGAGTGAGTACCGATGAAAGGAAAGACGTGTGCCTTTTTCGAGGATGAATGAGGTCATATGTGTGTACAGCGCCAGCTACTTGCCGCTCAGGCACAAGCAACGAAAGGCACAAGGCATCCGAAAGGTGGCCGGCAAGCCGGGGCCTCTACGAAGAGACTACCGTCCAGGATAGTTCGATCAAATTATTTTGGAAAGACGACGTCGATTGGGCGCCATGATTCCAGGTACGAACGTCTGCAGGCCGTGCTCGCTTGGCACAGTAATCGGTGATTTGCGGGTTGGTTCCAGGGACATCGTGGACCTCCTAACGGAGCGAATGCATACTCTGAGGAGCTTAGGATCGCTTGATGTGCTGAAAGACGATCATCTGGCTCACATCAAAGATAGGATACAGGTATGGTTGGCACGGCTGGGCTACAATGCCCGGAGCATAGCAGCCAAGAACAGTTGCTCCTTTGTGTCGGTATGTAGGTGACGATGGTTTGCGAAATTTAGGTTTCAGATGACTCAATAGTGCAGCGAGTGCGTGCTTCAGAGAGATCTGACCTCAGGGTACGCGCCTGATCCAAACACTGCCCTGGAGAAGACCAACAATGCCAGCCAAATCATACCATGTGGAACGCTTGGCATGCGCAGGCAAGACAGCAGCTACTACATATGTCGGATGACGCTGCAGCTTCTTGGACCGTTGCAATCTGGGCAGCAACAACGATCCAAAGGCAGTGGAAAGGTTTCGTTGCGCGGCGGGCATTCCTACGTGACCGCCGCAGACGGTGGATCGCAAAACGATCAGAGTCTTTGCGCCTGCACCAAGATCGGCGCTGGAAATGGGTTGACACAAAAGACCGCGTTCTTGCAAGGCAACCAAAGCCGAGCTGCAAGGTTCGTGGCAACTCTGTGTGTGGACTAGTTTTTGCAGCATATTGCAATGCAGGAGAATGATTCCAGCGGGGCTACATGGCACCGGAAATGTTATCACGGGGAACTTGTGGCGCAGCCATAGGGCGATGGCTTTGTGCTGTTCATGCCGGAATACATGAACAAGCAGCAAACGAATTGGGACGGTTCCAGTCCACTAGGACACCTGCAAAACAAAGTTGTGGACCAGCACTGCCCACAGCCATTCCAGATCCTCAGGTTTTGGAATTATTGGGCAGACCAGAGCTAACCATGGTCGCTCTCTGGTGATTTGGGAAGTCCACCACGATCATGACCGCGCGATGCTGGCTCGCAGGAGCGGAGGCACCACGGAGAGGAGGGCGCCATGCTACCTCATCAAGCATCAATCCAGACAAACGGCAGTCAGCCTGAGGGCCAGCACTCCCCAGCCGGCGAGAACCTGCTGGCAGGCGTGATCACCATCAAGACGCTGCAGAGGAGCATGCGCGCCCGCCGCCATGGTGACCACCACACGGTGCGTACCCCCTGCCATGGTCGCAGCCGTGGCACTACCCAACACAACATTCAAGGCGGCATCCGGGCATTCAGTGCCTGCCTCTGCGCCACAACCGTGGCTGTCATCCGTCATCCGTGTGCTTTGGCAGCCCATTGCGCATTTTGGCACACTGCCTGGCGCCAACTCGTGCACGAGCTGCGAATCACGATTGACCGCGTCTGCTGCGCAGCCATGTCCCACCCCAGCCACCACGCCTGTGTCTGCCGGAGCGCCAGTTGCACGTGCACAGCCGCTGAGGCACAGTCCCGATAACCGCCGCCGCACGCCAACTATCCCACCGCTGTTCTGGAGACCGTGCTGTTGCACGTGCACAGAAACCAACGACCGCGAAGCCACCAGAACACACGATTCTGGTGGCCCTGTTTGCCCTCACAGTATCCTGCACTGACCACAGGAGCTGGAGGTCAGGCGTGTAGCGACCTGCCTCGCCAGGTGCATCGGCAACTTGAAGCTAGCTGAGCATTCAGCTTATGCAGGTCGCGGCGTCCACGATGCCGTCCATCTCAGACTCGTGCCACACCACCCGGCCAGCAGGCACGCATGCAACATGCCCTGCTGCGGCTTCGCATGCCGTGCCTGACACTTCCCGCCTGGTGCAGCGCACTCAGCGCCACCCAGCCGTGCCCACCGACGCACCGGACCTGCTGCAGCCGCATGAGCAGTTCCCCTCCGCATCGCACACACTGCCGCGGGCCCCCGTGCTTGCTGCTGTGCATGGCACCGCCGTGGACGTGGCATCGCACTCCGTAAAGCTGGCCGCCCAGACCAGCCTGCCGACGGCGGCTGCTGTGCCGCCTGCTGCGCGCCCGCAAGGACATGTATGCACGCACGCCCCGCCCGCGCAGCGCACGCAGCGTGCGAGCTCCAGGCAGCGGCGCCGCTTCCAGCGGCCACCCGCCGGTGAAGGCTGTCCACTGCACCTGACACCGGCCGTAGCCACGGCAGCCGTGTCGCCGCCGCGGACGCAGACGGCGCCTGCTGCGGTGGACGCGCGCAAGCCCTCCTACCGTGTCATGCCGTTCCAGGCCCTGCTGAGTCAGCGCCCGGGTAGCAGCTCACCGCGGTCAATTGGTCCATGTCAAGGTCGCAGCGTGCAGCGGGGCGTGCCCGGCCTGATGGCCTGCCCCAGAGCGCGGTCGTCGTCAGAGTATCACCAGGTGCAGCGCCGCGGCCGCTCGCCGCATCGCCGCAGAATGGGCGGCCACGGCAAGCGGGGCCTGACAGAGGCCCATGGCGGGCGGTCGAGTGGAGCGCGGGGGCCAATGCGCCGTGCCGTGTCGGCGCCGGCGTCGTCGGTGCCGTGTCCGGCGGCAGAGCTGGAGGTGAAGGGCCATGCGGCGACCATTGGCATCCATCTGGCCGGGTTCACGGCCGGTGCCGCGCATGCGTCCCTGTCACCCGTTGCTCGGCCGCAGCTGCGGGGGGATCCAGGCACTGGGGCAGAGGGGCCGCCTCGTGTCGGTGGTTGCCGCGTGTCCACCCGCACAGAGGTGGCCCTGCTGGAGGAGGCGGCGTGCGATTCTTTGCTGGTGGTATGCGATGACGAGGCAGCTGTGGGCCGCTCGAGGTCGGCGCACCGGGCCGGGCGCGCCGAGGATGCACAGCCGGCCACTGGTACGGCTGCTCCTAGCGATGAAGGGCACGTGCTGCGCACAGGCCAGCAGAAGGCCCACGCTCTGTTTGCTCACCGGCGTGTGTCTCGTGGAGCGGGCGGCGGGGACGCCAGGGATCTGGCGAGGCGGGATTTGCGGAGTGGACCACCTGCAGGACAGGACGGCGGGAGGAGGCCCGCATCGAGGGGGCAGAGTGTGGATGGGCGGCCTGTGACTGCTCCAGGGCATCTCCACACCGGCCGAGCGCCACTGACCAAGGAATGGGCGTCGCAGCAGTTGGCGGACGGGAGCTTTGGGGCTGCGGTGGGGCCAAGGGTGAAGCACAAGGGGGCTCGCGACGGCAGGGCTCGTGCGCTCGACGCTGCACATGGACAGGTCATGCTGCACCTGAACATACAGGCGGCCCAGGCGTTTGAGCAAGTTGCGAGGCAGTCCAGTCCGGTAGTGCTGTGGGGCATCAGTCACAAGGTGGTGCACTAGTATGGGTGGCGAAGATGGCGTGTCTGCAGGAATGCCCTCGTGATCTATTGCCCTTGCAGAGTGCCACTGTTCCTAGATAGCAGATGGACGCAAGTGCATGACATGTAGTGGAGGACCTGTAAGTGATTGCAGTGGTACCCAGCATCGAGGTTGTCATTGATATGGGAGGGAGGCCGATACTCTGCAAGCCTTGTTCGGTGTGCCGGTGATTCAGCGACATGGTGAAGTACGGCCAGTCATGCACATACACCACGGCAGAAGGTGCGAGAAGTGTGCAACACGTTCCAACGCAGCTCTGGCGGAAGTTACAAGTATCCAACACTCTGGCAACAGAAAGGCAGACATGCACATGCTTTGTTCAGGCTGCACGGTGCACCTGTGCCCGCTTCACACCACACAAGGCAAGCCAGTACCCCTGTCACAGAGTGCCTCATTGTGGAGCTCATTGCCTTGTAAACCATCACTCAAGCATGGGAAGGTGTTGAACTCAATCTTCTAAAGCCTCGATCACAGCCTTCACTCTTCTGCCTGCGCCAGCATCTCATCCACCGCCAGCCTCTCATTCAACATGTGCTTCTCCTCCACCATCAGCTCATTGCAGATTTGTTCCAGGCTGGACCCTGGCCAGCAGAGCCGTCGCCCTCGCATCTCCACCAGCGCCCTCACACTGCCGAGCCGCTCGCTGGCAGACAGCGCCCCGGGCGCCAGCATGCCCCGTCTGCCTGAAATGACAGACCTCACAACACTCCGCCGCATCTCGTCCTCCGGGGCAGTCTCCGCCTCCAGCCTCAGGTACTCCGACTCGCCATTGAAGAGCCGGGCGGCCACCACCGCAGCCGCCAGGCGCACACCCCCGGCATTCTGCAGAGGGGATGTCTGCCCCACGGCCAGAGCCAGCTGCTCCGCGGGCAGCACGTTGTTAGGGTACAGCCACCTGATGGTGGCGAGGTTGACCAAGCACACGCTGACCGTGCTGGGGGGAGCGCCCCTCAGCTCCCGCAGCACACACTCAGCCTCCCGCTCGGAGATGATCAGCGCCGACTGGTCCTGGAAGACGAGCAAGTTGTTGATCTTCCGGAGGTGGGCGCCCGTCAGCGTGGCGACCTCAGCACACAGCAGGAAGTTGCTGCTGATGTGCACGTGCTTCGGCCAGCTCAGCCGCGGCAGGAGGGCGGTCGCACTCGCATTGGCATCCGCCCCCTGCAGACAGGAGCACGCCCGGGCCAGGTCCGTCACCTGCATGCACACTGCTATGTCCGTCGCTGTGCACATGGCTTCTTAACCAGGTTATACGCACTCTCCACAGCTGACTCTCCACGGCCACTCGCAGCACCGCGGCCTCCACACTCACTGTGCTATCGATGTGGTTCCAGCAAGCCTGCATGTGGGATGAACCCTCAGCCCCCTGGTCCTATCATCCTCTGCGCAACACGCTGCGCAGCACCACCGCCAGGAGCGGCAGCAGCTGCAAAACGACACTGTGCGACGGAGGGTGACCATGGCCACCACCGGTGCTCGGCCGCACCTTGATCTTCGCCTGGCTCTCTCGGAACTCAGACACGGACCGCATCTTCAGAACGGCCCGTGGCGTGCTCCAGTCCTTCTCCGCGCGAGGCTCCAGCCGCACGATCTCGCGGTCGACCTCGTCCTGGGCCTGCTCCTCCTCCTGCTGCTGAACCTCCCGCTCGCACTCCTCCGCGGCGCCGGTCTCGGCGGAGATGAAGGTATGCCCTCGGGCGCTCGCATGCTGCCGCAGCATCTCCATGCAGTGAGCTCCTTCCGGGCACAGCGGCGCGGCCGCACCATTCACCATCAGCTCCTGCACGCCGCATCGCCCATCCGGCTACTGCGATCACATGTCGGGGCAAACCCCCGGGGAAGCAGTCCTGGGAACTGTCATGTGAAAGATGCTGCGAGGACAGAACGTGTAAACACTGCGCCCGCATGGTCCGCTACCTTCCCAACCCATGTGTTCGAGGCACAGCGGTTTGCCAGGGGGCGTACGGAGGCGAGAACGGCAGTCCCGATCAGGTGCAGCGCACGTGGTTGCGAGCATGAATCTGCCCGCGGCGCAGTGCCAGGCGCAGCTGCTGTTCAACTGGCAGCTGCTGTACAGCGCAAGCAAGAGCTCCTTGCAACCATGACACCGACAAGAGGCCACATACTGAGGAGGCCGGGAGGTTGTGTCAGCCGGGGGTGCGTGTGGCCGTACCTTGTCCAGGAAGCTTCCCAGCGACTGCGGCTGAGAGGTGCGGCCATACATGCTCTCCAGCGTGCTGTCTTCGACCTCTGCAAAGATGGGCCTTCCCTTGCTGTGCGCAAAGTGCTTGCCCTGAGCCAGAAACTCTGGGAACTCCTGCAAAAGACTCTCGCTGCAGTCGGTGCACGGGCCACGCACGCACGCATGCATCCCGTGAATGCTGGGGCATTGGCATGCATACGTACGGCGTGTCAGATGCCACCGGTGCTCAATAGTATTGGTGACAACGCTGGGACACGAGCAGATTGCTGCATGCAAGCGGCCCTCTCACTCTGCGCCACCCACACAGCTGCTCTTCTACACATGGCTCGTGATGCTGCAGGACTTAATGCAGCGGCAACGGCCGATCTGTGGTGGTGGTTGCGAGTGAGCATCACTCAAGAGTGCAGGTGCGTCGCCCCACCTTCCCGGTAGCTCTCGCCGTGTTCCACATGGCCCAGCCGACGATGTTGGCCATGGTGATGTCGCTGTCGGGCGCCAGCTGGCAGATCTCGCGCACGGCGCGGCACACCTCCGGCCGCGCGATCACCTCCACCGTCTGCCCCTGGGCGATCTGGCGCATGCGGGCCACAGCCTGCATGAGGTCCTGGCGGCACATGTCGGGGCCGACGGTGAGCACCGCCCGTGCCGCCGGCGCGAGCTTCATGTCGGTGCCCCTGCAGCCACAGCCACACGTAAGCCTGGACCGAGCTCTCGTTCCAGTGGACTTGAAATGGTGGTGCTGTCACCGATGCCAGCGGACAGATGGTCCACACGCCCATGGTCCTGGTTATCCGGAGATGTCAAGGTCCTTGTAGGATATGGCGAGTAAGTGTCACGTTTACTTGTACATGCAAACCTGACTCCGGGAGTGCAAACCCGACTCCTTGAGTTGCCGCAACTCAGAGTGGCAGACTGTGGATCAAGGAGAAGGCGAGGCATGCCTCTGGGAGCTGAGCTTGTGCATAACATAGGTGAACGTCGAGTAAGCGGATAATAAGAGGCACATATGCTATCAACGAATTGCGTGCTATGTGATAATCTATTACATCGCATGGAGTATCCAGTACACATGAAGTTCTTCTGCTCTGGTGTGTGATCTGGACAGCAAGGCAGCATGCTTGACCTATCCAGCCCAGACCCCTCGCCTCGCAGTGTGGCCGTTTACTTGCAACTCGCAACCACTCCAAGTGCACCCGGGACCCATCTAGACACTGAGCTGCGCTCGTCCGAATTGGACAGTTGAGGGATTTTGGGGGAGGAGGCCAAAGCGCTAAGCACAGCGTCATGCAAGGACACACCTGTGAGTTGCGTGCGGTTGTCTGAGGGGGGTTTCCAGGTGGTTTACCCCCTTGGCCCGTGGTCCCGGTTATCCGGAGATGTCAAAGTCCTTGTAGGATATGGCGAGTAAGTGTCACATTTACATTTACAGTTTTTACACAGAGGCAAGGGCTGTCCGACAAGGTCCCGGGGATGCGGCAGGGGCACACCGGCACTGAGCATCTCCGATCAGCACGAGCGCCTCATCTTCTTTGATGGGCGACCGCGCCTTCTCAATGCAGTGCTTCTGCATGTCCAGCATGCACCACCCGGTGGCCAGGTGGCGCAGGTGCGCTGGCCTGCCACTGGCCTCGAGGAAGAACACGACTCCCTTCACGCCATGCCCGCTCCGGGACGTGTCAGCGGCCTGGAGCTGATCAACCAGGTAGCTGGCCGCATCGTACAGGTCCTTGCCTGCCAGTAGTGCCCCTGTACAGCCCCTTGGTTAGTTTGGTCACTGCTGGTCGGTGAACATCGACTGAAGTAAGCCGAGAACTGGATCAACGAGCAGTGAATCAGCAAAGGGGGACTGAGCACAGGCCAGCTCGCATTGACTCGCACATCGCGAGGCCGCTGTCTGGCCACCGTGATGCTAGGGGCACTGCGATTGAGTGTGCATGCCTGTATTGTCAAGGGCACAGAACCCGCGCAGCTGCAACGCAGAAGCTATCGATGCACCAAGCCGGGGGGTGGGCTGGCGAGCGCCACCGTACGCAAGCAGCTGCCAGGCTCGCACCTGCATCAACGAGGGCGTTTGCGTGCGCTGCCACCGTCCAGTCCAGGACTTGCAGCGCCACGGTGCTGCCCGCGTCGCAGTCCAGCTGTGTGAAGCTGCACTTGCCGGGCTGCAGGAGGAGGGACACCATGCGGGCGTTGGTGCCCTTGATGCTGGCATCCTCCGTATCCTGGGTCTGCACTTGCAGCGGCAGCAGAGAGCTGTTGTCGGTCGTGCCGGAGAAACCGACGACCTGCACAGGTTCATGGATGGGATGACCGCCGCGCACCAGCGGCCTCGGTCCGAATGCACACTGTGCGGCCTTGCAGGTGTGCAGGCACGGGTGCATGGAAACAGAGGCAGCCCCGAGGCGCTGTTCGCGGGCTGCTTGTGGATGCATGCCACGGACGCAAACCGGGAGCGGTGCCTCTTCCTCCGCGAGTCGGGCGATGGGCGTCTGGCGGTGAGGGGTGAGGGGTGTGCGCACTTTGCCAGATGCTGTGTCAGCGAGGTGCCATGCTGTCTGCCGGAGGCTCTCGGAGAAGTACTTGGCCTCCCGCTCAAACACACACGTCTCCAGCCAGAAATTGATGAAGAACGTGTTGTGCCGCAGGAACTTGAAGATCACCTGTACAGCGCGTGCCTCGTTTTCTGCTCAAGGCTGTGGATGGGAGGACGCGGGGGAAGGTGGCACCAGAGTCACCATGATGTGGAGTGAATGGTATGGGTACGAACGAGGCCTGGCTGCGGTGGACTGCAGACTTGGCGAGGCGACCACATGTGGACCAAGGTAGAGATTGGAAACGTCAAGGTGCGTCATCCAGGAAGAGCTCACCTGCGCCTGGGAGTCATGAGACAGGTCAATTTTGGATGGACTGTCGATCGAGGCCAGCAGATCAGTCTCTGCCGCTGGCGTGTCCCGCGCGCTCCGCTGAATGAACGATCTGCACATGCGATGATGCTACATTCCGAGCTGTCACAGGCTACATCCAAGCGCAGTGGTTGATGAGACCAACGCAATGACTGAGTTGGCGCACGTGGCACGGTATGCCCATCAGAATGTGGCGGCCCCCAAGCACAGCTCAGGCCCACCTGGGGAGCGCGAGAAGCAACAGATGCTGTGCCAAGGCGTTGTCGTGACACACGCATGGGAAGGAGAGGGATGTGGGCGCACCTGTGCAGAGCATCCTGCTGGGAGGGAGCGGCTTTGAGCAGCGCTTTCATGCCGTCCACCACCTGCTGCTTCGTGAGGCCGCGCTGAGGGTACGTGAGCTGCGCAAGGACGAGCTTCACGTCATCGTGCTTGAACTCGGACCGCAGCGACGGCGTCCCGCACGCCGTGAAAGGCACAGGCAGGTCGGTGCGCTTGCTTCCCTGCCTGCACACGCCCGCATGTTGCACGACCGCACGCCGCCTGTGCCAACGCGAGCAGCTCGCACCGCTGCATGAGACGTCGAGCACTGGGCTGCAGGGACGCGTGAGGGAGGGCACAGAATGGCGAACGACGAGGCGCGAGTTTGCGGGGAGAGCGGCGCGCACCGGTCGGCGATACCAAAGTTGACCCAGTGGCGCTTGTGGAGGCAGTGCTGCAGCAGTCGGTCGCACAGCATGCCGCGCAGCATGAGCACGTGCGACTTCTCCTCGGCGCCGTACGCCGGCCGGGCCAGCACGGGCGCCGGGTCGTAGTGGGGGTCCGTGCAGCACCGGATGACGTCGTCCCGCTCCGCGCCGGCGACGACCGCCAGCCACTGCAGCGGGCGGTGGGCGCCGCTGTCGAACCGCATGCGCATCAGCGCCTCGCACAGCTCCCGCTTGAGGTCGGGCCACACCGCTTCCAGCGCGGCTCCTGCACACGGGAGGCCGTGCCGACCTGCTGGTGGGGTTCATGCATGGGCATGCAGCATGCGCCTATCACCCCGGCGTGGCGCAGAGGGGCTGCAGGCGTGCGTGCATCTGTAGCCCACGCCGGGGCAGCAATGGCGGATCTGGTTCTTTGCAAACAGGCGAAACTGTGTGTGGCGCAAGTGTGCACACGAGCGATTCCCTCAACAGACGGCTGCTGATGCATGCATGCCCGCGCGGCCGCTGGACAGCCGCATGTCCGGCCCCCGACGAGCCGGCTGCACATCTTCCGCAGCTGATACATGTGACATGTGATTGCAGATCGCCAGTGTGCCATCCGACTGTTGGCACGGCCCGCAGCGTCTCCCCGCGCTACGCTGCCGCAACAGCAGCTACTGCAACAGCAGCATGTGAGGCATGTAGCTTGCCGCACTGCCGTCAGGGTGGCCTTACCTCCCGGCAGGCGGATCTCTGGCATGCTGCCGTATCTTCCGGGGTGGTGGTGGATCTCCGCAACTGCGGGGTCCTGCAGGCAAGCAGAGACGCCTGCGTCCTCACAGAGCACATGCAGCAGCGCCTGCACGACGTGGATGCGGCATTGCAGGGCGGGGAGCGCATTGTGTGGGCCCCATGCATACACGAGGGGGGGGTTTGGAGCCAGGGACGTGTCCACCTCGTCGCTGACGTCGAACGAGGGCACAGCCTGCAGCTGGCGCAGCTTCTCAAAGGTGGACGTGCTGCCCTCCAGGCCGTATATCTCCTGCATGCCGTGATCGCTCGGTTCCGGTCACATCCATCGCCTGACATCCACGACTCACAAAGCGGTGACCTCCCCGATTGGCCGGTACTAGCCCAGCTGGTCGGGCAGACCGAAACGCCAAAGATGTGGGGGTGACAGGTGGCAGCAGCGACCGTCATGGCGCCGGCTCGGGCTCAGATTGGATGCTGAGGAGTTTGTGTGCACGAGGCACCAGGAAACTGGGGTTTTCACGTGGGACGCCTGTGGCGATGCCTTGTTCAGACTGCAGACGCAGACTTCCCTCGGGCTCGTACCTGAGGCTTGAGCTTGAGCGAGAGGAGGCTCTCCCGGGAGGCGCAGACGAAGGAGCGTGTCTGTGCCGCGTACTGGAGCTGCGCGGTCAGGGCCTCCACTCTGCCAGCGTTGAGCTTCACATCCCGATTGAACGGCATGGTGAGCAGGTTGACCTGGAGGAGGGACCCTGCACCAAGAGACCTCCTGATTTGAGGAAGGCAAAGCACATGGTGTCCCAGGACGTCCACAAGGCAAGCAGGCAACTCTGATGTGGTGGCTGCTCCACAGGCATCGAGGAATCGCGTCAACCGCGCGATCGCCGCTGCGGGCCGCAGCGTTGCACCCCACCTGCTTTCGGAAACTCTGGGATGGACCGTCTGGTTTTAATGTCGTGATCACCGCGAGGGATAGCGTGGGGACAGGAGCATGTAGCCGCATGTCAGCGGGTGTGGGAGGGGGGCGGTTGCATCATGCGGCGCAGCCACTCCCGCGGTACGTGGCACACCCGAGTGGCGGGTCGCACCTGTGAGGCACGGGTGCAGGTACTGAATGGCATCCCCCAGAAGATATTCTGACGGGTAGACGAGCTTCGGGTACTCGCCGTTGCCGCAAGCGGCGAGCACCACCATGGGCGAGATCACACGGGTCTTTCCTTCGCCCATGTTCAGTTGCAAGACAGCTCCACGGTCACCAGGACTGACGCCCTTGCGGCCCGGGTTGTCCAGCATGTGCTGTGCCACAACGGCCTGCCTCTTTCGGATCTCAATTCCTTGCAACACCTCGAATGCCAGCCAGGCTGGGTGGATCGCTGGGTCCCAGGTGCGCTGGTTGCCCATCTCAGCGGCCAAAGTGTCCACATCTGTGTCACGTGCGTATGAGATGCAGCGCAAGAGCTTGCTCTCCAGAACGCAGAGAGCTTGCCAATGCAGGGAGAGGGTCACGACGCGGCGCTGTGCCACCTCCGTGAGCAACGGGTTCAGCATCTGCAAACCACTGGTGCATGTTGTAAAACCTAGCGGGTGCAAGGCACCACGGTCACAGTGACCACATCTTTGTTTTTATTGCCGGAAGTTCGAGCATCGAGTGGCCGTTGACCAGGTTCAGCTTTCCAGCAACCATGCTGCGGTAGGCAGCTACGGTGCAGCGCTACACCGGCCATTCTACTGCAAGAGCATACGCTGCAGCACACGTGTTGCCTTGCAGACGAATGACCCTTCAAAGTTCGTCTCTCAAAACAGGTTCAGGGCAATGAAGTGACAGGGAATATGCAGATGTTGAACTCGTTATGCCACCAAAGCAGCACACCAGATATGTGCATATCAAGTATGGCGCTGATGTAGATCATGGTGGCTTTTTTTATGGCACCGACACCTCCATGGATCAAGGCCTGCTGAGTGATGTTTCATGTCATCCGCATTGAAGACTGCAACATGGCCAACATGAAGCCCCTCAACGCAGCTTGGGACAGCAAGAACTTCCCACGGCGTAGCATGAGAAAAAAATCGTCTTGTATTCAATTCAGAGTTTAACAAACGGCGTGAACGAGTGTTCTAATCCGCACGAAAATGTAAACGGACAATCGCGCCGGGCCCGTCGGGGTCAATATGGTGCAGAAGAGTGGAAATCTACTGGTTTGTTTGTTACGGCTGCAAGCATATTCATTTACTGATAAACGTTCCGATACGTCAGACCAGTACACACTGCTGTACAACCGCGTCACGGCAAGTTCACACCTCCGCCTTAACGGGGGAATTGCCAGTTACTTTGGGACGCATAGATCAACTGCACTCGTTTCGTCTGCACCGTGCAGGTAATCAAGCATGTAACAGACGAGTCGACGAACCTGCAGGTAGCCCTGGCGGAGCGTGATCCGCAACAGATCCGCTGATGCAGGCGTGGCCATGATGCCTGCCTGCTGGAAAACGTGAAGAGCTGTGCCATTGAGATCGGCAGGCGTGAAAGCCATAACGCGCAGCAGAAAGCGCCTCGTCGCCTGTTCTGCTTCACTGACCCTGGTCAAAAGGTTCTGCAGCTCCTTAGCCAGTGCTGCCAGTCTATCTGGTGGAACTGTCTCGGGCGCTTCCGACATTTTGAACACCTTCACGCTGTTCAGGTGATCTTCTGCCACTTCTCTTCCGAACGGGTCGGTGAGGTGCTCCAGCGAGAGGTCTTCTGCAGCGCAGTGTGGCACTGCAGCCTTCTCACAGTACTGCCCTTGTAACTCGATGAGCTTTGCCTGGAACACCTGATGCTCGACATCAGCGACGTGCTGATACAGAGCCTGGCTCTTCATCAGCAGGGCCCGCTGCAGCTGCTCCCAGCCGACCGTAGGCCGCACATGCACGACACCACGGCGCCCGTGCGCACGCTTGCGGTTGAACACGACCTGCAGCTCCTCCTCGGCCAGCTCCTTTCGCGCGTTGACAAACGGCAGGTGCCCCACCTGCCGGCGCTCCTGCAAGTGCTGCCCCTGAGCCTGTCTGCATGCTTCACGGCGTTCGGCCGTGTCAGCAGGGGCCAGCTCCCGCCCGTGCAGAAACGCCAGCGACTCTGCACCACGCCGCACGGCATCGCACAGCAGCTGCAGCCTCGGGGTGTGCCCAGAGAAGTCGGACAGAGCGCCCAGTGCAGCTGCCTCGCCGTCGGACAGTGGCTGGTTCACGCGGCACTGCCACAGCAACTGCCTCGCATGCTCCCCCCCAGTCATGCCCAGTTGCGGGATGGGCACTTCGGTGTGAGTGGCGGCAAATATCGCTGCCAGGAAGAGGCGATACTGCATGACCTGGGTGTCAAAGTTCTGCGTCTTTGGCTGAAACGTGTACTGGTACAGCTCCAGGTCGTGCACCTCGGGCTGCTGGTGAGTTTTGATGCTGACAGACCTGGAGCCAGATGCCTGTTTCTCTATGATGCCTTCGGGTATGAGCAGCTTGATCGGCATCGTGGCCTGATCTGGATGCAGGATGAGGAAGTTGTCCAACTTGATCAGTGGAAGAGGTCCTGCTGTGGCTTCCGGCCTCGTGCTGGCGCCACGTGTGCTGGCAATGTGATAGCCCTTGTGCTCCAGGCACAAGAGGGCAGACTCCTGGGGCTGCAGCTCAAAGGTCATCTGAAACCGGGGCAGCTCAAACAGGATCGTGCCCTTGCTGTTCCTGGCCGGTGAGGAGCGTAGAAAGGGGTTCAAGCTCGCCAACGTGCCGGCCGGCTTGCGCTCGGACTTGGTTTTCACATGAATGAAGCCCGGGCTTTCGACCCTGCTGAGCATGGAGATGATCGGGATGTCCTCGTGTCTGTCACGGCACCATAGCACGTCCAGAGCTTGCCTCATGGCGTGGACACGCTGCCATGCTGCTGCCTCCCCACTCTGGACAACAGCTTGCACCGCTTCAACAGCCATCCGCCGTTCACATCAGCTTTTCTTGCGCATGAAACCATGCACGAGTGCAGAACAGCCAGCCAGCCCAGCAGGGAGCGACAATGCGATTGAGCCCGTGATATGCACATGGTTACTGCCAACGATGCGCGGCTTACTGCCAACTCAATGGGATGCACGACCAAAGCCGTGCTGCCAGGCCGTCACAGTGGTACCCACTGAGCCAGAGGGTGTGCATCACACGAAGCCATCGCCATGAGTAGCCAGCAGCATACCTGCATGGAAGAAGGCACGCAGTAGCAGAGCATGCGGCTGGGTGGCGTTGCTGTGGCTTCCCCATGGGCCGCGAGCAGGAAGTGGACCCGGTGGTCAGAGTGGCTCGTCCCCCGCAGCACGATGGCAGACGCTCGGCGGGAGAGCCAGTGCGAGTGCATGCTGCGCAGTCGGCTTGGCAAGCTGGGGCACCACCCGCAGTCCTCTGCACACACATCCCTGAACGTTTCACACGTGCAGGCTGCGCTGGCGGCGGACTCGGCAACAGACTCGGCAACAGACTCAGCAACAGACTCGGCAACAGACGAAACTGAACAGCAGCGCAGGCTACATGCCCTGCAAAGGCGAGCCACCAGTAGCCGCAGCGCCACGCCGGTTGTGTAGTGCACAGCCGTTGCCCCGTTCACACTCCGATGCCATGTCGCAAGTTGTGTTTCTGGCAGGAAAGCGGTGTTTCTCGAAGCGCACTGAGCCTCCATGACTCTCACACATTGCACCTTGCAAAGACGGCCTTGCTGCGTCGTGCACTGGATAGTTGTAGACCACCGCTGGGCCGGAAACATGCCCACGCCACTCCACAATCAGGTGCATGCTGACCACAATACCCCAAGTGAACATCAAGGACACGAGCTGAGGAGCAGCAGGGGTATCCAGCGTTTACGGAGGCGCACCCGGCAGCAGCTGCAGCTCCAGTTCCGGCTGCATGCGGCCGGTGGCTTCATGCACCGGGCACTCGGTCACGATCACGTCCGCCCCGCGCTGCTCAAATGTGTAGATGCACCCGCCGTGGCTCTGCGTCGTGCGGAAGACGTCGTGCCGGCCCTTCTGGAGGTGCGACACCTCAAACGTGCGCTCTCGAAACACCCTCCGGTACAGCTTACTCCTCAGGATCGTCCTCGGGAGGTGGCCGGGGCGCATGCCGTTGCACAGGGCCGCGCCGCTGAACAGGTTCACGCTGTACAGCTGCCCGTTGGCCTCCGCGATGTAGCACCCCAGCCGCTCGCTCACCGGCCGCCACCGCACCTCCTCCGGCAGGTCGCCGTATACGCTGCGCACCGCGCCGGACAGCACCCCCTCGTGCTGCGCCGCCGCAGCGTCCAGCGCGCGGATCAGCGCCGCCATCGCGTGCTGGCACTGCGCACCGAGCACGCGCAGGTGCTCGTGCAGTTCGCCGGTGCCGTCGTTGAACGCGTGCAGATCCGCCTGAACCCTGTGCAGGCACAGCGCAGCGGCGTCGCTGCGAGACAGTGCGGCGTCAACGCCGGACCCGGCCCCCCTGGAGGTGCCGCATGCCTGCAGGTTGACGTGGCACAGTACCGCGAGGAGGTGAGCGATGGCACACTTGGCCTGGAGCTCACGCTCGCGGCCAGCAAAGTCCTTGCCAAGGTGCACCGCGTTGCTGCGCACAGCATCGAGCTCATGCTGAAAGTGGTTGGCCCAGGAAGCCGCGACGCCGGCAAACGCGCGCGCGCAGCTCTTGAAGCCATCGCTGAGGCCGGCCAGGTGGGACGCGATCTCACACATCAGCGCCCCCTGCACCGGACCATGCGTGTAACACTGTGCCAGTAAGGCAACGAGTGCCCTTGCATGTCAAGCAGCTCCGACACTGTCGATAGCAGTCGGTCCGGAGCCCTTGTCCTCGACCAGTCAGGGGCTCCGTTTCCGGTGAGCAGCGACCCGGCGGCTCGCGGCAGGACCAGCGCTGAACACGCTCGACGCAGGTTGGAACGAGAGCGGATGCGCACCTGCAGGAGGAGCTTGGGGGCGGGCCGCATGCGCTTTGCCTGCAGCAGCAGCTCCGCCGCCAGTGGGTCGAGCTCGTCAAAGCCGCGGGACCAGTGGCGCAACGCCTGCGCTCCGCCCTCCAGCACTCCGAGCTGGTACAGCGCCATCCTCACAGCCTTCGCCACCTGCGCTCGCAACCTCAACGTCGGCACCTCCAGACCCCCGATCTGCACATGTGCGGAACGCAGCTGCCGTTTCCACACCAGCGTCCCGCCAGCCGCTTGCGCTCCAACGGAAGCATCGTGGCACAGGGTGGCCACCGTCGGACAGATGCGGCCCAGCGAGCAACAGTGGAGGTCGGGGCCGCACGTGTGGGCTCTGCAGCTGGAGGTCGCCGTTGTGGAGGTGGACACACAGCTCCCGCATCTGGTTCAGCGGAAACGCACGCAGCCCGGCGAACGCCTGCCACCCCTCCGCGCTCATCCCCTTTGGCCGCGCGTCCTGGTGTGTCAGCACCATGTTCCCACGCACCGCATCGCTCCTGGCCGTGTCGTCCATCACTGTGTGGCCTTGGCAGCAGTGCGGCCCACAGGGTTCCGCTGCGGCGCACAGCTTCGACGGCGCCGTCGCTGCGGCGGTGCGCAGCCACGTGGAGAACTCCCCAGGCTCCGTGTACATGCAACTCACGGCCGCCACATCTGCGGGTGGCGCAAACGGGTCGGTGTGCGACGCGCGCGCGTACCGCCGTACCGGGCCACCGTGCCACACCAGCATCAGCTCGCTGACCTCCGCGCTCGGGTGCACCACGCCGGCGTCCGGCGTGTGGTACTTCATCACGTTCTGCCGCGTCAGCTTCTCCATCGGCGCAGCCTTCCGGAACAGCCGCAGCTGCGCCGCATCCTCCTCCACCGCGGACCGGCTCGGCCGCAGCCCGTACTTGCATGCGGCATGCGCGCCGTTGTACTGCGACGCCCATGTCGCGTACTCCCTGATGTCCGGCCGGTCGGCTGCGCCTGCCGGCCGCGGCGGCGCGAAGCACTGCTGCGCCGCGCACGTGTACTGCCGCACCTGCGCGAGCGCCCCAGTGTACTCCGGATGGAGAAAGAACAGCAGCGCGAGCACGGAGCGGCGGTGGACGTGCGAGTCTGGCAGCGGCTGCACCAGCCGCGGCGGCGGCTCCGCAGCTTTCGCGATCTCCTTCAGCAGAATCCCCGCATCCCGCTCCGCCTTCCGCGCAGCCTGCACCGCCTCAATATACACCCGCCCCTCCGGGGTCTGCGTCGCCGTCACCCCGCCCACCCGATCCGCCTTGAAACTCTTCAACCGTGCCTTGGCCTCCTTCAACTGCCTCGCCAACTCAGCCTGCAACTCGCCTCGCGTCGGGGATACCCCTCGGCCCGCCGTCCCTCTGCCACTGCCCCGTGGCCCGGCTCCTACCACTGCCGCTGCCGCCACGTCACCCTCGCGGTCCAGCCGCTTCTGCCTGAGGTATGCCTGCTCCGCGACGCTGCACTGGTCCTGCGCCAGCACGATCGCCTCGTCCAGATCCCGCCTCACGTGCGCCAGCGCCTGCTGCCGCTGCTTGACGACGGCGTGCGCCTGCTTCAGCTTCTTGTCCAGCTCCCGCACGACCTCCTGCTTCTGCTGCACCACCCCCCAGTGCTCTGCCTTCCGCTCGTCTGCGAGCGTCTGCTGCGCTTCCAGAAGCTCCTGGAAGATGCTGCTCTTGCTCGCAAACTCCGCCGCAAGCTCAAATGACGCGTCGTCCCGCGTCGAGAACACTTCTCTCGCCGCCGCCGCGCAGTTCACCTTTTGGACGTACGCCGCAACCACGAGCGCTGCGGACGTCGCCTGTTTCCCTCGCAGCGTCAGGTGCCGCAGATCGTCCGGGTGCAGCGGGATCGCGTACCGGAGCAGCCCCGGGAACTCTGCGGAGGCCGTGCGGTGGCTCAGGCACAGCATGATCCACACCAGCAGCGTCTCCCGTGAGAGCACCTCCACCCGCAGCATCGGCGCCGGCCCGTCCACGTGGCCGGCCGCCGCCGCCGCCTTGTCAAACTTGTGCACGGCCTCCGCGTATGCCTCCAGCACAGCACACAGCTGCTGCAGCTGCACGGTCGGCAGCGCCGGGCGGTGCTGGTGGTGCAGGATGCCCAGGGCCAGGGCATGGAAGAATTCCTCAACCTCGTGCATGATCAGCGCGACGTGCTCGCGGTCCCCGCCGGCCGCCTTCATGCTTCCAACCCATGCATGCAGCGGCGGGAGCAAGCCCGGCGCGGGCAGCTCCGGCATGGGGCCGAGGTTCGCGATCGCCTTGGACTCGCCGTCCAGGGTTGCGGCGGCGTGGTGCGGCAGCGGCGGGACCGTCACTGCAAACGGCTGCAGCAAGGCGGCAACGGCAGAGTGGCTTGGGGGTGGCAGCTCGGCGCGGGCGCAGCACGCACGCTGTGCTGTGAGCACAGCGGCGTCGAGGGTGGCGCGGGTATGGGTGATGATGCTACCGAGTGCGGCGGCAATACCGCTGTTGGGGTGGCCAGAGGTGCACAGGCCGGCGACGGCGGTGGCGGCGCGCTTGTTGATGTGTACGCAGCGGTCGAGATTGCAGGGCTGCGCTGCCGCCGCGGCGCTCGCGAGGAGCGTGTGCATGACGGCAATCACGGCAGCCGAGTCTATGTGCGCCTCCTGTGGCCACTCGGAAGTCAGGCTGTTGCTTCTGGGCCGCGTCTGTATCGCGCGTAGCACATTCTTGAAACGCAGCATGTGCTGTGTGCTGTGTGGTGCCGCGCGCGCAAGCGCTGGCCGGGTGAGGCGCGGGCGTGCGCTGATGCATGCATGATGTGTGAGACAACGGAGGTGCACCGAGCCAAGGCTGCGCTTGCTGAGATGACCGTCCCTGCAGTGCCAGCAGCACCACACAGGGCGGTACCGGGGCGGGGGGACGTGCGGCAGCCGCACCTGTTGCGCAAAGAAGTGGAGAGCGTGCTGCACGAGCGGCCAGCACGTCGGCAGCGGCTTGGCGGTGGAGTGGTTGCCGACGTCGCGGAAGCCGCCGCCCTGCGCCGCAGCCGATGCATGCACGACGTTGCGTAGCCCCGAGGCGTCGGGCTGGAAGCCGTCAGCCGCCTGCTGCAGCAGCTCGCCGGCCTGCTGCGCAGCAACGTATGTGTAAAACCCCGCCGACTGGCTCTTCTTCGTCTGCTTCTTCGTCGCCTCGTGGACGCTGTCGTTGAGGTCTTGCAATGAGATGAGGCCCGGCGCGGTGGTCGCGATCGGCCGCTCGTGGGCGTCCGTGCTGTCTGCTGTGGCTGTGTGTATTCCGGTCGCGTCCTCCCTGCAGCCGCAGATCAAAATCTGCCGCACTGTTGTGGTGGTGGCCTCTGGCCATGCCGTGCCATGCCATGCCGTGCTATGTAAGGCATTTGTGTCGTGACGTCTGAGATGTTAGCAATGTCGCATGCAGGAAAGGACACGGCATCAGGCTCAAAGGTCTGCAGGTGGAGAGCTCAACGTGGAAGGCTGAGGTGAGGTTCCTTTGCCATGGGGCCAGACGTCCCGTAGCCTGTGGGTTGGCTGGTGCTGTCAATCCAGCAGCTGCATTGAAGGGTTGCAGCATCCTCAAAAGTGCATTCTCCTGGTGGCACTGCTTGCTCTACAGATGTCATGGCACACCTGTGGGTCTCCTCAGACCAGGAGTCGAGGCAGATCGCATGGATAATGGACTGGTGGTATGGAATGTGGACTTCCGTGGCGACGAGGGCGGCGCCAAACTGCGGAGCCCAGGCCACGACGTTCCCGGTGGACAGCGCCCGCAGCACTCCAGCCACGGCGCCCTGGTACTCCCGGCCGCTGCTGTAGCCACTGGCCCTCCCTAAAGCCTCGTTGAGTTCCGCCTGCAGGCAGTCGCGTTCCTGTCTCACAGCCCCAAGCTGCCGTGGAGCATTCTACGCATTTGTCTCCATGTCTCCAACACGTGGGCCCACAGCCTTGCAGGTGGCAGTGCACTCATTGGCGAGGTGTCAAAGGAGCAGTCGTTGCCAGAGCCGCGCAGTGTGGCCAGGACTGATGTGATTGCAGGCTGCAAGGCCAAGGTAAACGTTTGCAGGCTGGATGTGCAGCATGGCAGCCTGTCATCGGGTGCAGACCTGCTGGGCAACACTTCGCAGGACTCGCTCCAGCAGCAGCACCAAGCGAGCGCAGGTTGCCTGTTCTTGGCTTGCTTGAAACTGGGAGTCTGCGAAGTGGTAGATGTGTTCGAGGTCCTCCTCAACCTCCGCATAAGCAAATCCCAATGCTTCCGTCATCCTGACTGCACACAGCACTGCTGTGTTCATGACAAATCAGGAAACACACGACTTGAATTTCGTGGCCATGGTTCAGCAGTTACCCTCACACTTTCCAGCTGTGAATTCAACGGTGTGAAGTCAGGGAGAGATGCTGTGCTTGCATCATGAGACGGAGGGTCCCTGATCAGCGGAAGTGATCGAAGAAGTGATGTCTCCAGATGTACCACCAGGTCCGGTGTTCATTTTTGCACTTGGCATGTGTTCAACCGCTACTGTGCATAGCTTCCATAGCCTCCGCTACCCACTGGCTAGTGCTGGACTGTCTGAAGACCTCGCTTGCAGAAGTTGCAGAATTCATACATCAGCAAACGTGGTGGTGTTGATGAGAGACTTCAATGAACATGATCGTAGTGAGGCTTGCGGAGGGCTGTTGGAAGAGTGACAATCCGTACCTGTATTACATTGTCACTGGCAAACGAGACATTAGAGAAACACGGTATCAACTGTCGGCCCACGACGTTTGTGTGTCTTCCTCGATGGGTGCTCTTGATTTACAATGATTGGCTTCCTCTGTCAAAGTCTTGTCGGCGAAAGCAGCACCACCTTTTCACGGAGACAAACAGGGAGACTAAGATGCAGGGTTTTGAAGTCACGCCATCTCAAAAACAACCATGCACGCCGTCATCGGTGAAGAACCAACGCCTGTGCTGAGAGTGCAGAATAAAAGGTCTGAGCCGGAAACCACTGTTGGTACGGTCCAAGAGTGTAAGAGCATCGCAGCAGTAATCCGACACCAATTCCGTGCTGAAAGAGCCCAGAAACCTGCGCCATTGCTCCAGATACAGAGGGATTACCATTGTCTCCACGCCACGTCTGGGTAGCATGTGGCATGGGAGTGTTGACAGACTGCCTCGCTAGATCTGGTCTACACCCTCGACACAGGTTCCTTTCGTCTCTCAAGCACAGCAGTAGCGCCACATTCTAAAGTGACACTGGCAGCACCTGCCACATAAGTGGTGCACCGGTGATCATGCTGGCATCTGAAGCACCAGAGCTGGCAAGGCGAAGCCATCGGAGGCCAGCGCCAGGGCAACTTCTGCGGCGCATGCAGTCGCCACCGTGGCCGTTTGGTGCATGCAGGTCTGCATGCTCAGCAGAGCACGGAGCATCTCTCGTCTTTGTTACACAGCACCATGGACACTGTGCGGGGGGCCGGGTGTAACGCGGGAGTTGCCTGTCAACCAGGTTCATCATGCGCCTCTTGGACCCAGCTCTGTGCTGCAGAAAACAGTGTGATCACCCCACAATCCAGTCCACTGAAGCACTTCAGCTCTTCGTGACAGTCAAATGGTTCACACTCTCGCATGTTACCACAACATCTGCAGAACAGCCACGCCGGCTTCACACTGTGACAGTTTATGCAAAGAAGGTTCTGGAAGTGGGTCCGACGAGATCAATGCGCTTGTGACGATTTGTTCACCGAACACAAGCTGCCATCCCAGTTTCTGCCAGTAGTGATGAGCTGAGAGTCATGCAACACGCAGCCACAGGTGTGGGCGGCAAGGTCATACTGTCTGATTAGGTACATATGCTTGCATTCTTGTCGGGAAAATTGTGCCACTCACGCCACCAGGAAGAACACTCTTTACACGTTTGGGGCGGAACCAGTAAGCCGCAAGAGCATGCGTGCTGGCACTGATGTGACACGAGGCACGCTCTGGCATAAAAGGCAAGATCTGAAGGTGTGGGTGGCAAGTGGCGCCTGGCAACTCCCGCAACAAGGCGATGTCTGATCCAGACTGCAGCGAGCCTCTATCGCCTCCAGGGGGCACTTAAGGGAACTTTGACTGCAAGTGCAAACAATTGCTCAAGATTTGCCGAGATCATGCATCACGCAGAAGAAGCTGACAGCGAGGGAGGAGCTAGTTCCATGCAAACAGGAAGCATGATACATTCACCATGGCCATGGCAGCATCTGAAACGCAGGAGGCAGGTCCGCACATCTACAGCAAAGATGTCCTGGGGCTCGCCAAAAAGATCGCCAAATGGTGACGGCTCCATTGTTCCCCTGTTGTCTGTCCATGACTCTGGGTCCGGGATACGCCTGCATACAGCATCGCATCTAAGACAATGTGAATCATGACCTTGACACATGCTCCACAGAGTGCGTGCAGGTTGAAGGACTGATTCATGCATGCGTGCCGTACTTGAACAGGCCCTTCTCCTTCATCTTCCTCTTCTTGATGTCTTGTGGGTTCTCAAAAGCCCTTCGCCGCCTTACCTGCATTACGATATCAGATCAAGCGGATGCATTGAAAACACCATTCCTCCAGGGATCACGCAGTGCACTCCTGCAGAAAGTAGCTATTGCAGCAGGGACTGCTGCGGCCGGCTCCCCCAGTCCCTTCCGTGCCCTAACGCCAACTGCTATTTGATGCAACCAAGTCCTGCTGCCCGGTCCGGTTACGTTTCGCCTCTGGCTGGTTTAGCTCTGTGACACCGTTGAGGATCCAGGGCAGGTCGAGCTTCAACCGGGCAACAGGACTGATGAGTGCAGATCTGTTATTTCTGATGAAATATCCAAGCAGACATAGTATCGTTGAGCACTGCATGGATCTATGCACCATGCCTGGCACAGCCATGCGCCATGACACGCAGGCAACCGCACCTCGTACACGACCTTCGATGATGACACCGCGCGCCTGAATCTGCGAAGTGCTGAATCCTCTGGCTCACGCTCATTGACTGATATCTGCATACAATGAAACATCACGTATATCCACGTGCCATGCGAACGCCACTCTCTCTCCAGGCCGCACTGGCATCTGAGATCGACATGTAACATCGCAGGCATCGAAATCTACGCACATACATAATTCGAAGGTAATGCCTGTCTCGCTGCCTCCTGCGACCGCGCTGGCCTGTGCGCAGCGCTCAGCCGACCTTGCTGCCAGGCAAAGAAGCGCCTGAACATACACAGGGCGAGCCGCACCTCAACATGGTAGCACTTGTTACCCTTCATGCTGGCTTTGACGCCTGTACGGTTGCCCGCGCCGAGGCCTGTGGGTGCCCTGAACATAGTTGCGACGCTCATGATACCAAAAACAACACAGAAAGGTTACGAACTATCGCAACAGACTATTCTGTGGGTCACTCTTGCTGAAACAGGGTAGCGTGATGTAAACGGTACACGAGATCTCGTTCGTGTTACAAGGCCCTGCCTCGGCGTCGTGGCGCAGTTTGTGGCCGCTGCAGCACGTGCGCTATCCCGTTATGTAGGAGCATTGGCCGGATAGTTTGCTGCAGAGGTCATTATAGCTGTTGAATAGCCTGACACCATATGATTATAGGTCAGGTCACATGCTGGACGTGTCTGCTTGAATGCACGCACGTTTGTGGCGTATGTTGGCAGATTTCTCACCAGTTCCAAGATGTCTACAGGACCAGCTTCTTCCCAAGCGGCCACGCTCACGTATCACCTGGACGGTATCCCACCAGTACCATCCGTGGTCTATAGTATACATTACAGGCAAGCGTAGGTGCATGAAATTCCCGTAGGACTGCTTCCAGATCATCCGAATTTTGGGGTGTTGTGCCTGTCAACACGAGTGGCAATGGAAACAAGTCCCATGGAAGCAACAAAGCCAGGATCGCTTTTCAGACATAGACCTCATTGTGTCAGGTAGCGGAGCTCCTTTACATCAGCAAGGACCTCAGAAAGCACTAGTGGTCAACCCTTTTTAAGAAGAGATGTACAACGGAAAACAGGTCGTATTTAATGCACTGTATGAAGGGTACTGACTGCTGTCATGCTTGACTGTAATGCTTAGTAATTTCAGAGATCAGGCACCGAACAGGAAGTAGTTGTGATACAGGTGCACCTCAACAGCGTACAGATTAAGCAGCGCTGGCAGCTGACATGAACAGCGCTAGCCTGTACATCGGCGGCACTATAACAATAAGCCAATGTGCTTGATTACGATCACAGCGGGCTCATGTTGTGCTCAGCTCCACGTTTCAGGTCATCATAGTTATTGATGCCCTGAACGGCTGCATGCATGTTTGCTGCATCCACCGCCTGTTTGCAGCTGAAAACTTTCACTTCGCGCTTCACCAGCTTATGCTCATGTTCTACCCATGCATGATCGCAATTGCAGACCCATGGGGACTGGAAGCACGAGCACTGGCAGTTGGGCTTATTGCACTTCCTTGTGTTTGGATCATGGTCTGTATGTTTATGTTTGCAGCGGCACCTCAACACCCATGAGCCTTCTGACATGATGAAGAAAAACATCTTGCAAGGGCACTTCTTACATCTGCACGCCGGGAGGCCTCGACATGTATTGCAGGCTGACTGTAATCCAATCACCGAGTCAAGAGTCGAACCTGAAATCCGACTCCTTGCTTCCTGACTCATGGTAGCAAAGTCGATGGCCACAAATGCACTGGCTTTGGGAAGTGACGGACACGCATGACTTCTTGCAATGCTGGCACTCCCATGTCCAGCTTGTGACAGTCTTTGTCCCTGCGCACCAGGTTTCTCGCTGAAGATTGGCTCAGATACTCACAAACGCGCTCTAGCCAAGGTGTTCCGCACGATCATGTTCTATAGCTAGTTTTGAGGTGCCTGTTGGCACAATATCACTGTCAGTTATTGCTTGCATCGACGTCGATGTGATATCCCATGCACAAAGAGCCCGTCAGAAGTCTCAAAAATCGACACAGGTGTATAAAATTGATCACTACTTGTCTCGGAAGTACACAAGAACACAGAGCGTCGGTGCAGTCGGTCCTGGAGATCAGGTTTCTATCGTACGCGTCGAGTAATACTGCGAATCGTAGTGCACGGATCCAGTCAACAACGCTCGGCACATAATCCGCACGGGGCCGTTGCAACAATGATGGAAATTATATATGGAATTTGTATTGACTTGCTGTGTACCTACAGCCCTGCCATTTCGTACCTCGTGTGTGTCGTGAAAGTGAATGGATGCAGTATACACGTAGCTATGCATCACCATGGCGCACTTCCGACATATGTTCACTTGTAGCCACGTCTACGTTTGTGGGGCCCCGCAGTGCACTCCTCACAGCCATGCACCAATCCCAACGTGCTGCGGTGTTACACGGACATCAACCCAAAATCAGCGTCAAGGGGCAGCGTCAAGGGGTAAAATCACAAGACAACCCAAGCAATCGACGAAGCAACGACACAACCGAACAACCCCACAATCCAAACCGACGTCACACCCACAACCACCCCCTGACCCGAATGCCATACATAAACACCCAGACAACAGTGAAACCACTCGCCAGACAACGCACAATGCCCCGAACGCAGCACCTGCAAATAAAAAACACCCTGACACTAACAGGGCCGCCCCTGGAATCCAGCTCGCCCCAGAGCCCTGCATGCACACCCCACCGTCGCCAAACAAGCACGTCGCGGGCAACCACCCATGACGGCGAGGGCGAGCACGTGGCACCCCCTCCCCCAGGGCGCCTGCGAACAGACTTGGCTGGGGTGGGGGTGACATTGGGTCAAACGCCGGTGCGGGTGAGGGCGGGCAGGTCAGAGTCCGGGATCGCGGAGATTGGGAAAGGGGAGGGAGGGGGAAGCTGGCAGCAGGGGGGGTGGCGAATGGAGCCGGGAGAGGGGCTGGGGAGGGCGAGCAGTCAAGCACAGAGGGGGGGGGCGACAAGCCTGGCACGGAGGTGGTGGGTATGAAGGCCGTGCCTTGCAGATGCATGCGCGAGAAGCAGCCCCCACAGGAGACTGGCGGCGCCAAGGGAGCACGGCCGGTACCGGCCCTGCGGAGCGCCAAACAGCGGGGATCACGTGCACGGCGTTGCAGCCATGGTACAGTGGCGCCAAACCCAATCGGGCATCGGCCACAGCACCCCTACACATAGGGGTGGTAGAAAAAGAAGTGTCCGAGACAGTAATGCCCACCCCTGAGTCCTCCCAGCACTCTGTTCCGCCACAGAGTCCTCCCACCACAGTGTCCTTGTGTTTCTTGGTCGGGTGGCAGCTGCGTTGTTGGCGTCCTCCGCAAGGACCGTTCCATGGCTTGTGCTGGGTGCACTCAGACAGAAGAGTTGTTGCATGCTATTTTCCCTGATGACTGTATCTCTGTGGACGTCGCATCGGCATGTCTTGTCCCTTTCCTCCTTGACCCTGCAGGGGCCCTGGGCCGTCACCCCCCTGGCGTTGTATTGCCTGCATCTGGTTCCTGCTGGGTGTCTCCTCTGTTGCGTGCACTCGGCAGCCTCTTCCTGCGCCGGTGTCGCGTGGCCTGTGTCTGCCTGAATGGTCTGCCCTGAAGTCGTGGCTCCACTGTGTGGCGCCCCTCTATAGAGGGGCGCCAGCAGTAGGTATACCTATAGGTATACCTACTGCCTCCCTTTAGCGGTGCCCCCTGTAGCTGCGCCCGGCGTACTCCTCTCCGCCCCTACCGGTAGGGGTGCTGTGGCCGATGCCCGTTTGGCGTTGGCGTGATGCCCGGTTTTGTTTCCCGGCAGAACGGGAGTACTCGTGCCCCTTCGCCCAGTGCCACGCAGGCGGATGACAGGGCGTGCAGCCAGCGCTGGCTGGGTCAATTGCAGCAGCCGGGTGGTTTGTATGCACGGGGGCCTCCGGCACATCTGCCGCAGCGGCCCTGTCCCCGCACTGCTCCTCGTACCACCGGCGGCGCCGAATGAGTGCCGGGCGGATTCGGTGTGTTGATCCTCCTCCTGCACTGCTGACCACGGACATCAGGATGACGCGCGGCGAACTGCCTGCGTGAGCTTCGGTCGCAGTGAGGGGCGCGCGGCATGAGTATGGTACCGTTCAGCGGGAGCCGCAGCAGCCAGCAGCGCATCTACGGCTGGGGATGGCGCCCGGGCGTGTGCTGTTGTGATTACGAGCGGCTCCTCGGGGACAGCGCATCAGTCGCCGTGGGTGTCCGGCCGGTATCGGGTCAGCACAGCGGTGTAGCGGCGGCAGCGAGACGGACTGTGTCACTGCCGGCTTCAACTGCCGGTCTCTGAGGCCGTGGCAGTGGCTGAGTGAGCTTCTGCGGCTGAGGCTGTGGGGCACCGAGGCGGTGTCCCGGTCTAGGTGCGACGGCGGCTCCTGCCAAACCCTGTCTGCAGCGGAGGGCGGCGTGGCATATACTCAAGCCATTCTAAAATCCGGTGCATGTGTTGCTGATGGACCGTCCATGTCAGGCAGCAGCACAGACAGACAGTTAGCGTAGGTATGGCACCATCGTGCACTTGTAAATGAGTCATTCAGGCTCGTTGACATCGGCGTGACGCTGTGTTGCACGTGCCAGTGTGGTTGCAGCAACCAAGAGCCCATGCAGCACCCAACACACAATGCCGTGCACTGTTGCCAGATCGAAGCTGTTTCTCTCCGAAACGAGACGAGTGTCTCTGGTCACATGAGGAGGCTGCTGTCCAGTTGCCAAACAGATTCCTGGCAAGGTCAACCATGTCCTTGCTGTGTGCAATTTGTGCATTCCTTGGCAGCTTCATTGTCAATATGCTCCTAGTATGCCATGAATGCGATCAAGGGGAATCGTAAAATGAAAGATTGATGAATTTGGTACATGTCCTGCTGGCATTGGTACATGTCAGAAATGACGAACAAGTGCCCTGCCTCAATACACATGCATAACACACCCCGGCTACGCACTATCTCCCCTGTGTCAAGGCTGCATGTCCACCAACCAGGCTGTAGAATCACAGGTATCACAAGACGTCCGTGTTCTGCGACTTCGTTCGTGCAACCGCATGCCCCGGTGATGGTGATGTCGTCGACATGGATTCAGGGAGAATCGGCAGGCGACATTGCGTGAGCTGAATGCGTGTCGTTTCAAGAGGCCTATTTTAATTGGAACTTCTTGTGATCCATGGTTATGCAGGCCTCCAGGCCTCCTGCAGCTCCCTTGATGGCATTCAGCTGCGGTCGTGGAGCGTTTGTGCAGGTTGGCTCTGCCATCCCCGACAGCTATGAGCAGACGCTCAAGAATCGAGTACAGGTGCGCTTGCGCCGAAGCTGGAGACAGTTTGTTCTAGCTGCTGTTCATTTCCCGGTCTGAGCAGGTTCGCGCTGCAGGTTGCTCGAGCCACTGCAGCGCAGACCGCAGAACCACCAAAGAAAAGGAACTCTCAGCCGGGAGTAGCAAAGACCGGTCCAGGTTGGTCTTACTGCTGCGTTGATAAAGGTGCTGCCTTGCGTGCGCATCGGAGCTAGGCCAGTCCTCAAACCTGGTGTCTTTGCAGGTCCTGGGAGGAAGACCGGGCCAAGGGGAAAACGGGGCGTCACACTTGCTAAAAACAGCATAACCGTTGCCACCCTTATCGAGAGAAAGCTGGTCAAAGAGGAATCTGTTGTCAAAGTCACACACAGGGGGGAGTCAGTGGAAGGCATCCTCAAAGCTGATGGCAGTGTGGTGTGTGGGGAAGAAACGTATGGTACCTGTGGTGATTTTGCAACTGCTGTGAAGCGGAAGATAACAAAGAGTGAGGGCCGCGCTGATGATGGATGGCGATCTTGTGTTGTCAACGGGCGGACTCTGAACGACTACAGGGACGAGATCCTTGAGGCCTAGCACAAGTCGCCGTGTGCTTGAGCTTAGTTTGTTGGAGGCCTTGCAAAGTAGATTCTGCAAGCGCTTTGTTCCCAGGCAACGTCCATTTCACAGTTTTCTGGCCATGAATAATGTTGCAGCACATGCTGTATCGTTTAGCATGCATTGCCTAAGTTGATGTAAGGCAATGTCTTTTGTTACGTTTGCTTCAAGATACTTGCCTCTTGTTGTCTGATTTCATGAGCCGCCACATCTCACCGCATTCTGTCAGTTCTCATGCACATCCACACATCATACACCCGTTGGTTTCCCTCATGCATCATTTTCTGCTCGTGGAAGCATCTGCACTATGTGCGTCAGTTGTGAGGGGGTGATCTCAGTTGGTTTATCCCTGAGGATGCATGCCCCGCCAAGCTCGCGTTGCTGGTGCTAAAGGCGGGCTGGCATTATACCCGGTGATGTGATAGGAGCTGTATACTAATCCTGCAAAGAATACTTCAGAAGGGTGTGGGTGCACTTTGATTTATTGCGCTGTTGCTCGCTAGCGCTCGACGGCAGTGCAGCTCTGTCTCAGCACACTCATGCATGCTCGAGGTAGTGTGACTGGCAGGACAGATAGCAGAACTCGCACCACCATGTTCTTCTTCACTGAAATCACCAAGAATCCAAGTGGAACACACAGGATGCATTCCACGTCACTGTTGAGAGGTTGTGTGAAATTCGAACAGACATCAACACACACAGCAGTTCACGACGGCACGTGATGCACCGATCTCCTGCAAAGATCCAGAGCCCTGATGTCAGAAGAGTCGTGGAGTCGCCATCCTGACGTACCCTGAGACCATCTGTGTGCACATTGGCGGGGCGCGTGGAATCAACGCCCTCTCAGGGGCCATTCGGAATCGCACCAGATGCATGTACCGGCAGGGGCAAGTCGCCAACGACCACATGGCTGGGCGGAGTCTGAATGCGGATGAAGCAACAGTCACCTTTACAACAGGGCAACAGAGAACTGGATGACACAGGCATTGAGAGAGCTCATTGCAAGAGAGCTCGTTGCAAGAACGTGCTAAGCGAGTATGTGGGTGATCAGCGATATCATGCCGATTGTGGCGCACATCACTGAGAAAAGGACATCAATCAATTGACCCAGGAGAGTGCCCACATGGGTGATATGCTGCGGGTGAATGAGTTTTGATCGGATTCAAGACGTGACCTCGGGTGCTTGACGTGACTCTCTCCGCGCCTCTCTTTGTAATGCCACTTGATGCTGCAAGTTGTGCGTTGTGTATGCTACGGTGTCGCATGAACCATGCAACTCGTATCCAGAATCGGGCAAGGCTCACTGCGTGCACGGTATCACATGTCTTGTGGTGGAAAGATCGAGTGGGAGCCAGTGTCTGAAGCGAAACTACATGGTTTCAATGCCAGGGCATGGCACCAGGCCGTTGCTCCTTTCACAATATCCATCGCCACAGGTGGCCTCATGATTCTGCAGGTGGGTGCACCTCCGTCGGAGACAAGGGCTGAACGACTGTTTCGTTATCAGCAATGGCCTTCCTCGATTGTCTCCAAGGGCGCAGAACACCCCGATGGCTTATGTATGAAATGGATTAAATGCAAGTTAGATCCAAATGTAGAAAGCTTCTTGCAAATGTACTCAATGGTAGACCTGTCTTGCCACCATGCCCCAAAGAATAACTTAGTAGTAGATGATCCTCTGGAATTTGCGATAGGATCAGCTGCGTTCGCTCAAGCGATCTCCATAGCAAGTGGCTGTGCAGCAAGGTGTGCAGCAACGAGAGCTCAGCGCCAGCCTACTTCTGTGCATGATTTGCGTCCACACTCAGCACTGGAAAGCCGCTGACATTCCAGAGCTTCGTGGAGATATGCCTCGAGCATGCAGCCATTTTTTAATTACACAACGTACCCCCATTTCCCCAACGACCAGTCTCTGTGACGTTTGAACCCAACGCCCGCGTACATCAAACGCGCGCGTATCGGCTACCGACGGCCTCCCTCACCTGTGCCAATCTCCATGTTGGATAGACGCTGCGTGGATTCAGTCGCAGCGTGTCACTTCTCAACAACTGCGTGACTAGATATCGACACCCATGCCCGTTTTCGCAGCCACAGCATTGCCATGTCGCAGTGATAAAAGTTTTGAGGATAGCCATTGAACATATTTGAGCTAGCATTCACGATCTAAGAAATCTGAACGAGGCAGTGATGTGCTTGTCGTCGGTAGCCAGAGCAGCAACCCCGGGCCCAGCGCCTTGCATTCGAAAGCTGCACAAGCTGCACAGCTGGTCGCAGACCGAACCCCCAGCAATTGTCAAGTGCTTATACAGAAAGAGGCCTTGACGTTCTATTTGCATCCGTAATTTGAACTTGCTATTATTGACCTCGGTGCACGTCAAACCGCTTGAGAACTTGGGCCCGGTGTGGCCATACGTGTGCCCTTTCCTGGTCGATTGGCCTGCATCCACCACCAGGTAGAATAGGTTGCAAACAAGGCGCCGTGCTGATATACGTCAGGTTACCCTTGGCTATTTAGATTGATGTTCCTACATTCGACAGTGTGCATGCATATGGCAAGACAGCAATTGTGCATACAAGAGAGCAGAAGCTGCTCGTCCTCTCGGGGACGACTAGGCTCATTAGATGAGGAAATTCCCTCTGGTGTCACCCGAAACAGTAACGCGAGGGTCAATCAACCAGATGGCTGCGTGTGTAAGAAACGCCCAATTGAGTTCCACCAAGTCCAGAGCTCGTCTTGAAGCACTGGACCGTCTTTTTACGTTCCTATCCCGCGGTAGCATATATGGCCACATCAATGGTGAGGCATGCCACGATGCGCTACAGCACGGGTCCAGGTGCCTGCTTGACCGCAGCAATCAAGTCCACCATGGCCATGATCCATATGGGCATGATAGTAGCCATGATCCACATGTGCATCGGCTCGATGAAATTCAGGCAGATGTTACACAATGATCTACTGCAGCTGGAGCTGGGGCGCGTGTGGTCAGCAACAGCCTGGTGGACGCTGGAGGTTCTTGAGACCGCCCCTAGCATCGTCGACAGGGACCGCACTACCACCAGTGGCCACAGGACTACCGCAGCTCAGCCTGCACCTGTACAGCTCTTTCATCACGGCATCTCGTTGATCATCTAGCACTGAGTTTCAAGCCGCCATGGGTAGAAAGGGACGCCAGGCTGGACCCGGGGCCTCTCGCGCAAGCCGCTCGAACGGGACAGCCACCAGCCCGGGCACAGACCCTGCAGAGTACCGGGCAGTGCTCCGTGACCTGTGCGCACGGCCGGTGATCCGCGAACATGAAAGTCTGCCTCAAGCAGCTCAGATATCGATGCTGGCCGCGTTGAAGGACTTCATTCAACAGACGTGTGGTCCACTCCTGTTTGGCTGGCGGCCGGTGATCCGCGAACATGAAAGTCTGCCTCAAGCAGCTCAGATATCGATACTGTCCGCCCTCACTGTCAACTCGCCGATGAATAATTTTAGGCCGTGCCTGCCTCCATGCACGCATCATGAGCAGCAGGGAGCCTGCAGGTGTGTTCGGCTGGAGCAAGAGCGCATGCGTATGTGGCTTGGCCCCATGGCACTGCCCGGCCTGCAACAGCAGCGTCACGGCCACACCTCCACCTCCACCCGGAACATCATGCTGGCCAGGCTCCTCAAGCGTGAATTCCGGGGCAAAGAAACCTCAGCCGAAGATGTAGCTGAGGTCTGCCGACTTGTCTCGAGCTGGGGCCTGGAGCAGACAGACGCTGCGCTCCTGGCGAACCACAATAAGAGTCTGGCAGCGGCGAGACAGATCTATGCTCGGGTGCGATGTGCCCCCCCCAAGGACACGTGCACAGATGCACGTCCGCTCATCTCCTGCAACAGCTACAGATTCACTCGCGACTGCCACTCCGCTACGCTCAGCTGTGGGGGGCCGTGGTAGGCACCCAGTGTGGTGTGAGGTGACTACCGGGTGCCTCTGTAGAAACGATCATGCACCCTTGCCTGCCAGGTTCCGCATGTACCTGTATCTGGAGCCACGTCATGGGCAGTAGCTTTGTTTCAACGGGGCCGCTTGAAAGTGCTCGTACAGCATGGGCTCACCGTGAGGATACGCAACATGAGAGACTTGGTGCAGGCAAAGCAGCCAGGTTTGAGTTGCATAAAGGCAACAAGTACACAGAGCCGCAAAGACGATGCTGCGGGCAACCGCCCGAGTGACTGGGCTTGTTTGCAGCCTGTGGCGCTGGATGATTTGAAGCTCTTTGACGTGGCCAAAGGCAAGAAACTGGAGGGTCAGATCATCGTCTCTCCACTTTGCCAGGTGCGTCATTGAATTTTGCCCACATACTTGGGGACACTATTGCTTGCCACACTCCCTCTGCCCCATGCCGACTCTGCCCATGACATTCTGATGAACGAATGGCAGTTGAAGGGGCTGGTTGCCTGGCGGCCTCCACTCGAGTGGCACCAAATGCCTCTGCTAACGTGTTGAGTGGGAAGCCAGGATGACCGATATGTTCTTCGTGAGTGCCCTTCGAGAGTTGGTAGTAGCAAGAAACACACAGCATGGCTGCCATGGCCCCTTGCTGCGTCTCATCTTGCTGCGTCTCATCACACATGACAAAACGGGCGGTTCACCTCTTGCCTGACCATGGCATGGTCAACAGGTGAATGTACTGTGCACAGGGCGCACAGCTGCATATGCAGGTGGGTCTGAACACAGTCATCCATGACTCCGCTGGTCGCCCGGTGCATGTGGCGCTCTACAATCAGGTGCCGGGCGGAACGGACGCTTGCGACGCAGCATCATACCTTGAAGTCAAGTTCTGCAAGGGCACCCGCATCGCCATTGCAGAGCCATTCTACAAGATCGCCCTGGACGGATGCCGCATGGTCCGCGTCGACTCCCCGTCTGAAGTGCGAATAGTCACTGACAGCCACCCCACTGCCGAGGCG
>JAUMHO010013819.1:0-53063 GCA_032360965.1 Ulva armoricana
TTATTGTCCTGGAGGTCCTTGCGCACCCCAGCCACCCGCACAGCTAGGTTGTCAGGGTCACAGTCATGTCCCTTTGCGTTCATCCCCCCATGCTCCAACAGCCAGGCACACTTGGTGCACCTGCACCACTTGGTTAACATCTCGCCATCCGGGAGAGCCGCTGCTTGATGGAAGCTTGTTTTCTTGTTGTCCTTATTGTTGGACTTATCCTCCCCCTTTGGACGCTCAGACGGGGGTTGCTTGGGAGGCGGAGGACTTGCCCCGCGCTTCGGGCTGACACTATTTGTCTTGTGGGTGTGGAACCTGTTTTCGTGTATGTGACTGTTTTTCTTGTGCTTGCTTGTGCGTCTATCCCTTGGCAATGCCGGGCTGTTGCGCTGACGTCCGCGTAAAATCTCCATAGACAGCACAGATCACCAAGCACAGATTCAAAAGGCGCAGAAAGTTACGGAATGTCAATTGCACCAGGATTATCATGTCACCTCGCTATCTCAAGCATGATCAAAGATAAAACCCCCTTGTTTTATTGTGCGTGATCTACCAACAACGTGGTTTTTAAAAGAAAATTCACTACGTAGTCCACCGCCCATTCCTTCGTGTGGGAGCTGCATCTGATTGCGCCGAGCACTGAATTCCCCGCAAAAGTACTTCAAAGACACTGATGCAGCATTTTCTTACTATAGTATTGCCACACTGCTCGCAGCTCTCTTGGAGTTCCCTCAGCGATATTGTGCCCTGACGCGACGTCAGTTCAGCTTGAGCCAGTCCACTGCGTTGGCCTGTTTGGCACCTGTAGACATAACTATCTGCAGATCGCAACGAAAATATAGCGCATGTTCCAGGGGAAAAGGTATTACAAAACGCCCAAAAGGTATAGCAATTTGATGGTATTCGCGAGTCGGTCGGACCCTGCCGAAGCAATACCTAGATGTTTCCGTGTCTGGAATGTTGTATCAATGACAACGTGGGTGAGGGATCATCACGCACGATCATCACGCACGACATAGCTGTCCCGCAACGCTGCAACAAAGCCAGGTCAACTGATTTGTGTTGAACCAGGCGCCTGAATTGCTGCTTCGTTGCATGTCTATGTGTGTGGACACGTTCTTTGCACCGCTGGTGAATCAAGAGTTACCCACTCTTCGTGCGACTAGAAGATGGTGACCGAGAGAGAAAAGAAAGATCTGTTTTTAGTTGCGTGTGCACGTGGATTGATGGAAGATGTGCGAAACCCTCTGTCACTGTTATTGGTTTCCGACGATCCCGACGGTTTGCAGCTGGTCTGGGCACTCATGAATGGTGCCAACCTGATGCGTCCCACGTAGTACCAACTGGCAGAGTGTCCCATGGCATCAAAGCTGATTTCAGTCGGGCATCCCATGCAATGCCGTATGCATCGCTGCGGAGTTGGTGCCGAGACATAAGCGGCTGGTTTGTGTAGGCCAACGATCTCATCGCCGCCGGTGTGCAGCCTAACGCGGTAGATGCAGACAAACGTGGAGGAGCACATTTTGCAGCTGCACGAGGTGAGCTTGAGGTACTGCAGCTCCTGCACAGCAAGGGTGTGGACATTGATGCAGAAGACGCCCTAGGCAGGGCACCACTCCACTATGCAGCCTTTCACAACCACGAATCGATCATATCATTTCTTGCAACGAAGTCAGCATGGCTAGATGCATGTGATGGTACGGACTGCTCTGCACTCCATCTGACAGCAAGAGGTGGCGCTGCCGCTGCTGCTACTCGACTTGTCAGGCTAGGTGCCAAACCCAAACTTCGCAACCAATGGGATCTCACAGCCTTAGGTGTGCTCTACTTGTCAAGGCGATGCTTCCTCATGCACTCTACCACTTAGCCTGTTGAATACTTACATCGGAGCACAGCTCGCATTGGTCATCGTAAGTCGGTCAGAGTATCGATCAATATGTACTTACATGTGCCTGCAAAGAACGTCACAAACGAGCCCATGTCTGATGTCCAGGTGAGGCTCTATGTCGTGGCCGGACGGCAGTGTACAACGCACTCGAGCGAGAGGGATGTCTCCTGGCTGATGATGTGGTTGCACGAGTAAATGGGGGATTCACGTTACTACATGTCGCCGCTGCCGCTGGCCAACACCAGTCTGTAGAATGGTTCTTGCGTGTTGCTTTTACAAGCGGTTGCAGCACCATTGTCAATGATTCTTCAAATCCAGAGCAGCTGTCCCCATTGCACTGCTCAGTCCTGACTGGCCAACTAAGTTCGCCTATTCTTGACATGCTGGTGAAGGCTGGTGCAGACGTCTCGTCCAGGTTCGAATGGCCATTCAAGTTGACATGATGTTTATTGCCTTTGGAACTGCAGTAGTCATGCAGTCTGAGATTTGCGGTACTGACTCCGCAGTTGGCCTCCTGCATTCACCACTGCGTGTATGCCTAGCACGCTGACATTCTGACAGGGCTCCACTTCGATGAGAACTTCCAACATGGGACGAATATGCCACAGGGACGTTCACGGACGTACCTCGCTTTCTATCCTAGAAGCAGCAGATGCGACCCCAGAGCTCAGAAACACTGTGGCCAACCTTGCACGTGCCAACCTACAAAGAGTCCAGATGTTGCTCACCCCAAAATCATCTTTTCTTCAACGAGCCCTGTTTCGTATAGATGCGATCACAAGTAATGAAGAGCCGGTTCCCATTGCAACACCTAACATAGCGGATGCAGGTTCTGCCACATATGCTGATGAGACATTGACTGTGGCTGCGCGTCTGCAGGCCTGTATGTGCCCTGATCATGTGGCTGCAGTCTTGCAATCCGTCCCACTGAGTGACCAGGTGCATCGAGTCAAGCTGTGGGCGAAGCTGACCTCAGCCGAAATACATGAGCTTTCGGGGGTGTCGCGCCTCGGTAAGCAATGCCTCGAGCAGGTAAGCGTGTCTTCTAGTAGCAATATTTCGTTTTCACAGTTTCAGCCCGCGGCATAGGTTTGCTTCGAAGTACTGCGAGTGAATATGTGGACAGCTGTAGCTCAGAGTGTTGTGACCGTCATGGCTCACAGGTCGGGTTCCAAGCAGCCACATGGGCTCAGAACGAGGGACTGGCACCATTTTTGTTGTTGTATGTCACCTGGGTAACGTTTTTTGCTAGCACTGGCCGGGGAACGCGCAGTACATACGTTGCCTTCCTCCATCTTCATCTGTGTGGCACTTGTATTAAAATGAAGCTTCAAACATGTGGTCGGCGCCATCAACCCTGCATCACCTACATCTATGGTGATGAAGATTGTACTTTCAATTATATGCCAAGTCTTGAGACGTTGGGGGCGGATCTGATGACTCTCCGTCTTTCCCCTCAATTCCAGCCTTACACAATCTGTCGTCACAGTGCCATTTAGATTGTGTCATCGCAGCCCGGTCTGCTAAGCACAGTTGGTGATGAGCACCCAGACTGTAGTCGCGGCAACGGTCTTTGCTTTGTTATTTGTCTGAGACCTGACTGGGGAATCTGGTTACGCTTGACCAGATTTGGCCAGACATCTACTTCCGTAGCACATGCTGAATTGATTGGAGTGCGTGGTAAGTTGACAGCTATTCATGCAGGTGAAAGAGGTGACCGTAGCAAATAATCGGGCTCATGCAGTAGGATGTCTGCGGAGGGATGAGCGGTTCCAGGAAGCCATGCGGGTTCCGTCGGTGCGGAAGATAGTTGATGCTGTGATCCAGGATCCCCACAAGGGCCCTCTTGTACGTGATCAAGACGCCTTGGCATGCTTGAACAAGTTGCGTGGGCTGCGAGATGTCCTGTCTCTATATGGTGGAGGCCAGATCAGCCTCCCAGATATTCTGAGGCCATGGGACACTCAAGACAAACAGAGGGAAGCTGGTACGATTCAGCCATGCCCAATGATGCCTCATCGTGTTTGTTCGGCGTGACCAGTCAAACACATATGGCGCTGAAGGGTTTTGGTGTGCACATGTGTTGGTGCATAGCAAAAAGAGGGCTGCGGAAGAAAGCCCATCTCGTATGTGCGCATGGCCACGACATCGTGAACAGATCCCGCTAGGGCCACAGAAGGGTGCTACTATCTCCAACGATTATGAGTGCCACGTGCACAACGCTGTGTGCTGATCCCAAGGCCTGTGAGTTGACACTAGTGCCACTTCAAGCACGGCACGGGCACTCCCAGCTGCGCACGTAAACAAATCCAACAGAGCCACCAGTCTCACGTGGTCATCTGGGCACCTCTATGACATGTTGCTAAGCTGGCCAGCTGGAAGCGAAAGTCGCTTCCTGCTGCTGTGCAGGTTTAAGGGGTGTTCGAGCGGTACGCTAGTGTGGCGTGCGCTCTGTGGCATGCAGTGCTTAGGGCCACGTAACGTAGAGGAAGGTGGCGTAAAGTCTTTTGTGCAAACTATGATTGCTATGACTGCATGGTAGTTGCTCACTCACACAAGCTGGGTGGGTCTTTTTGCAGGCATGTCAGCAGCATTGGAGTCCAAAATTGAAGCAACAGTTGCAGCTCTGTGCCACGCAAAGGATGATGATGACAAGGAATTGGACGACATGCGACTTGCGAGAGAGCAATTGGCTGCACACCGCCGGGCTGTGCCGGAAATTCAACCAGCATCGCCAAGGGAACGAAAGGATTCAGGTGCTAATGGTGGGTGGGACAGCAGTGTTGATTGTGTTCTTGATCAAAGCCCGTCTACTGTTCAGCCGCAGCCAGCATTCTGGCACACAACATTGCAGAAGATTATACAGCAAGTCGTGGTGGCAGCCATTGTTCTGGCTGTATTCTGGACGCAAGGCAAGCTGCCCTACCAGCTGGACCGCCCAGAGCACAAAGCCAACAAGTCATCTGTTTGAGTCATACTACAATTGCTTGTTCTGATTTGTTTTCTGAAGTTCTGGTCTCGTTTGCATTGACATGTAGATATGAACGGATCAAATGTGAGTTGCAACAGTGTGTGTTTGTAACACTGAGATGACCAGGAACCAACCATGATCAGAGTTTCCAGACTCGTAGGAAGCAGATTTTACCCTGACTATTTCTAACTGCACATGTATGCCGATCAGGAGTGAGCAGAGTCCTGGCCGGAAGTTAGATGTCAAATGCTGCACCCTCGCCTTGAACGACACCCGTCATTACTTTTTCTCTTGCATGAAAATTCCCGCCTGTATACGACAGTATGCTCAATCTCCATCTAGAACTGGTCTCAGCAACAGCGAATCACGAGATCCCCTACATGTACGTTCTGGTTGGACCAGATGGCGCCGGACCTTCGTCCTGGGTGTGGTGATCAACCGAGAATGTGGGGCCTCATGGCCTTAGTAGGTTTGCAGCGTGGAGTGCAACACCGTCGTTTTTTGCAGGCCCTTGACCAGCTGCCAGTCGTGTGGCCTATCGAATCGAGTGGAGTGGGGAGCCGCCAGTGTGGCGGGGCGATCCGTCCAGCAGGCGCAATGGAGCTGGGATCACGCTGGGTGCCAGGAGCTGGATGCAAGTATCAAACAGGAAAAGGAGTTGAGGCCTGGCAGCGCAGAGGGGAAAGATCAAGGACCAGAGTCACTGCAAGCACGAGCACATCAGGTACACAGCACATGCGTCATCCCGGGATCTATCTACAAAGAACATGAAAGAAACCAAATAATATCCACTAGCAGAAATACAAGTAATATTGCACAGCCTCCACAATGCAATGACACTTAATAAAACGAGAACGGCACACCCGCATACATGCAACAGCCTTGATGTATGTGAGTCTTACGACGGCACAACGCCTAATAGCGCCAGGGGCCTGCCTGCATGCCGCAGTCACAAGCTCCTAGCCATCAAGTGGTGGACCAGGGAGTTCGGCTGAGCATGGCTGGAGAGGACAAGGACAGCTGCGCAGGACGGATGGGGCGCACAAGAGGGTGGGGTACATTTGAGTGGAGCATGGCGGATTCCTGGGAAGATGTCAGCGCAAGAGAGAGTGCGCAGCGGTGCAGAGGCCAGCCAATGCAGTGGAGGCCCCTTGCCGGCAGCAGGTTCCAATCTGCAGCAATCGTCCAGCAACAGGCTGGAAGGCAAGAGGTGGTATGAGCAAGCCCTGCAGGATGCAAGGGCCATGTTGCCATGGCACCTGTAATGGAGTTCTGCTGGCTGAATCCCAGATCCCTGTAGCACAGCCACGTCGACCGCATTAGGAGCAGACGAGTGTGTAGCTGAGTAGGTTGTGGTATGCGGGCTCTTTCCTTTGCCACCTGCAAGTGCTCGTCCATTCCAAGAAGTCCTATGGGCACCAACATTCTCCGTCTACTTCACCAATGTTGGGATGTTCTTACTTGGCCACCAATCATGAGAGGATCTAGGTTTGAGAAAATCAAAGTGCACTGCATGAGGCAGTGGTGAATGCATCGGCGACGACGTTCAGCAAGAGCATGACTATCACCACACTCTGTCCCAGAACTTCTAACATTTCTGCTATTTTTTGGGCACACGCTGTCCAGCATGCAACGGCAAGTTCAGTGACGCCATACGAACAATGAAAGAACTGCCATTTGTCAGTCAGAAAGGGGACAGGGCCCTCAGCAGCAGTACACCATGCACCAGGGCTCATCGGCTTTCCAGATTAAATAAGGAGCGTATCAGTTCGCTTGCTCTTCTGGTTGCCAGCGGTGTACTTCAGGCTTTTCCGCAAGTTTGTTCACAAGTACCCGTACCATGACTTGTTACCACGCCACAAGCGAATTCACGGTGGGCAGTTGAAGGTGTCACATGGAAGCCATCGTGGTTCCGGCACACAGCTGGGATATAGCGGGGTGGATTCAGTGGACATTCCTTAACATCTTACGATTTCCGATGGGCCACTGTTGATCAAGGTCAATGCTCACACTGCATTCCTCGTCGTGTCCTTCTGCAGGTCTGGCTAGATTCAGACTTGACATTCGGTTCAATCTGGGCTTCATGCAACAGCATCCCGGCCATGGTTGCTGCCGACCGCTTGCCAAGTATTTGCTGCATATGCGGAGGGAAGGACAGTCCAAGTCTAGATCCGCTGTGGTAATGGCGTTTTCTGGCACGGTGCTTCGCATGCTCTCTGCATCTTCAGGATGGCGAAACGCAACTGTGCCACTGGCAATACTTGGAACGTCATTTCATCAGTGTGCATGTGAGACAGAAATGTACTGTGGGACTGATTTGACTTCACTTGCACATTCTGCATTAGGATCACTCAGGGATGATTCTTCATCACGTCAACATCCATGGATCGAGTCCTGAGGCATGTGGTACGATCACTTAGGCAAATTGGGCAGGTCCGTCTCGAATGCCTGACGACAAAGAAAGGTTGCACGGCATTGATATCAACAACTATAATGTGACTTAGAACTCCGGGGGAAACTTAGTTCGTCGATGAGGCCGGCAATTTCAGCGTCCTAGCAGCTGTGTGACCACAACCATCTCCTGCTGCAATGCGTTTTCTTGGGGGTGATCAGGCAGCATATACACAGTCATCCTAATACACTTAGCGTCCTTGGTTGCTTCTCATTTCGGTTTCGAACTTGATTTATTAAATCCTGCCCTGACACAAATACCATGGTCATTCCAGATCGTTTCCTTTTGTAAAGTCACGCTGCACAACGGCATTGATGGCTTCAGGATACGGCGCCACCGTTGATCAATCTCATGACGTCATTGGTTGAATACAAGTCTCAGATTTGTCGGAAGACACTCGACCTGGAGTCGCCGTGCATGGATAGCTGGACAAAGCTGCTAAATGCCGTCTGGGCGGGAAGGTCTCTGCAATTTCGTACAGACAAGATGGGCCGATCAATCTATGGCTACTGTAACTTGAATATTTCCGGATAGTCATGAGTTCAATCCATCATGCAGCATCGTTTGGAATGTAGCTTGCGTTTAAGGTCATCTCCAAGCAGTAGCGGGCTTAAGCGTCTGCGCAAAACCAATTTTGTCAGTGTCAATAATCTTTCACGAAAATCCCGTGAGATACGAGGGGTCGGTTGTGCCGCACCGCTGCCTTTGGGATACACCAGTTCTGCAGGCAACCCGTGGCGATCTTTCGCCTCGGCAGGCCTTATAGGACGGAAAATACTTTTCAATGTTCTTGGGTTGTTCATAATTGTTTTGGGAGAATCCACGCCTTTATGCGCAATGGATCTTGCAGCCCTTCCTGCCAATGTCTCCCAGCTTGTGATGCATGGCTCCGTGGCAGCATGTAGCTCACAGGCGACTCCCATCCTTCATATCTTCATGCTGGGGATAGTTCCATACGTAGAGGCAGCAATTTTTGTTCAGTTGCTCACAGCGACTGTGGGGTGGCGGCGGCTGCCATTGCCAGAACGATATCAGATGTCTCAGGAGCAAGCCCAGACCTCATATGGCCGTGCAGCAACCGTGTTCATATCAAGTATTTTGGGAACTGTAATTGCTTTTTTGCTGGCAACGTTTTCTGTCCATCATTTAGTGTCACAAGGCGTGGTGGGGCAACAGGAGTTCTGGAGCATGTCAACTTCTCTTGTAGCTGGCAGCGCCATGATTCACATGTTTTCGGACATGTTGACCAGATTCGGTCTTGGTCAAGGAATAGGCTTCATATACATGGTTCTAATAGCATCGCGTGCGTCTTCCACTGTACATGGCTTCCCTCGATGCCTGTGTTGTCACGGACATGTGCCTGATGAAGAAGCCAGCAGTCACCAGACACACAGCTCATCTTGATGCAGGTATGCAGACACAGTGGCAGGGTGCACTTGCATCGATTTCGGGAGGCCATGCTTTGCAGAGTGCAGCTGTGGTGATATGCCTTACGGTTGGATGTGTCATTGTTTCTAACCTGAAGCATTACATTCCGTTAGTCTCAAGCAGGATAGGTGACAACGACGATGAGCTGGAAACCCCTCGTTTGCCTGTGGTTTTATGTCCACACAGCACAATGGTGTGCACAAGCTAATCTGTCACTGTGCCAGTGGCTTTAAGCTGCTCGAGCTGAGCCATGAGCCCATCCTGGTTTTTAACTGCATACAGGTATTTATTGCTGCACATTGGCTTGGAACAATCTTTTCTGGATGGTCCATGCAGGCGATGAACGCTGTCATTGCCCTCACAATCGTTGCGGGTAGTGTTGTGGACATTGGCCCAACAACGGCGTCCTACACATCGTCTCTTCGGGATGTACGTCCCAATGTCCCGATGCGTCTTCTGATCAACTGTTGGCTTACCATCCACTAGCACACATATGTGACAAAGCATGTTGCACATGTTTTGTGTGTGTGTGGTTGCCTTGATTAAACTCATTCTGCAACAGCAGAGTTGAATCAATGAGATAATCAAACTGATATAACACACATCCTGCAGATGCAACTAGGCATACGAGGCGTTACCCAAGGACAAGAGACTAGGGAGACTCTAATTGCGTCTCTCGTCCTGCTCAGAGTGCTTGGCTCATTTGCTCTGCTGCTGCTGTTTGCATCATCGAGGCTGGCAGATGCCTTTCTTTCATCTGTAGCAGGAGTTCAGCTTTCTGTGATCGAAATCCTGATCGTTATCAGCACAATCACCCAGAGCTTTCGCACGGTAATATTTAGCTCATCGAGAAACAGGCCAAAGCATGAGCGCTGTTCCCAATGTACACATTGATATGCCTGCAGGTGGAGCGTTCTATACAAGAGTCTCAGACGACAAATCATATGGTAGCCAAGTTTTCACCGTTGCTGATCTAATTCAACACCAACGCCAAAGGGCGTGCTGTGGAAACATCTATCGTCTGCTGGGTGATGGATGCGCCTTCATTACATCACATACGGATATTTTAATCAGTACTATCATGGAGGCCGCGACACGTGCACAACGGCCATTGTCCTATGCAATGGCTGTAAAGCTTCAGGCACTACTATGACCTCTTGTAAATGTGCTTACCAGGAGGCTGTTTCTTACCCATCAGTAGGGTTTCAACCAGCCACGACTCTAACACAATCACAGCTTTGTCTGGCAGACGTAGTCGTCCAGCACCAACGTCGGGACGTTTGGACCGTGATTTGAAACTTTTTCTCTTTCCTGATTCATTAGAATTACGACTTCCATCGGTCTGCTGACTCGGTGAAGTGAGGGAAACCACGACACATACATCACAGCGCCGGGCTGCCGTTATCTGACCCCCCAATCTCTGCACGAGCTGCCTGCACAAGTTCATTCTTGGACATTCAGTTTTAATGGTCCCGGCTGACGTTATGAGATGACAGTGAACGTCTTGCAGTGGTGGAGGTCTTTTCCCTGATGCCCAATCCCTGGCTCTGCCAAGTGTCTCCATTGATACGTGCTGCAAGCATACGCCAGTGTCATCTGAGCCTCACCATTCATTAGTGCATGCAATATCTACACTGAACAGGCAGTTCTCGTGCCAGGGAGTGTAGAATACGGTTCACACCTGGCACAGGTAATCATCACACGCGACCCACCCACGCCATCGAATGCACTGAACCAGCCATGCAGGCGTCACAATCTGGGCACCACAGGCAACGGCATGTAGCAGCTTAGAGCTTCTCTTGCAACCATCAATCACTAAATGAGTAACAGTGGTTGAGAAAACCTCGTCCTCAGATTCAACTAGTTGAGCATTCCCCAAAGTCCGAACGGCTCGTTTGCACCTTTCAAGCACGTCTTGAGCGACACCGCTACATGCAATGCACATCCCATCAGCAGTAGGCATGTCTATCCTGGACTGCTGCACATGGTAAGCGGAATTTCTCTGCTCCGCCGACCAGCCCTCACTGCCATTGGCATTGGCTGCTGTGCAACCTCCATTCATGGAACCTTTGCATGCCTTGCGCTGAGCACCATTCTGGCCTTGGGTTGCTGTACCTTCTGCACTGATGTGTTCATGAGTTGTGTTGACCTGTTGGGTCATGAACTCATCTGCAGACAAGCCATTCCTTGTATCTGAGAGGGTCCGAGCAGACCTCAGCACGGGGGCGTAAACATGAGCAGCTGATGTCTTTTGCTTGGATATCTGCAAAAAAAACAGCCTACTTGCTGCATATGAAAATTCAGCACTGAGCACTGTGATTTAGCACATGTCAGTCAAATATGGCGCACCCCTGCAGTATTTGGATTTACATTGACCGCCAATGATCCTGGGCTAGCAACGGCCTTTCCTTCATGTGGCATCCTTCCAACATGTGGCATCGCTTCAACGGCCTTGTTGATGCAGCTGCCCTGAACAGCTATACACGACTCTTTGACAGCCTGGCCTTCCAAGCCAGCACTGTCATCTCGACGACGTTTACGTCCACGACCCGTACCAACATTGGCAGCACGGTCAACACTCCACACTCTAGCGATCTCGCTATTCTCTGCCTTTTCCATGTTTAATATGGCAGCGATGATTCCCTCTCTCTTTTTTGAACGTGTCACACGCTTAACAAGCGCAGGAAATCCATCAGATTGCTTTGGGGTTGTGTTCGAGCAGTCACCAGGATAATGTATATTTGCCACATCCGATGCACTCCTCTGTGACTTCTGTGCCTGCCACATAGAATCATTGGCAGCAGTACTTGCACGCTGGCAGGATTTTGCATGACTATCATCAGCTAGGCCGTTGAGGTGCACTACCTCGCGCAAAGTTGCAGCTGGCCTTCCACAGGTTTCAGTGTCCAACCCAGTAGATGGGCCTTGCTGTGGTGCTGATTGCTTCTGGATCCCAACCTCTTGTTCTGCACACTTGGCCCTCTTTGTGGCCTTGTCGGTGCATCCCAGCTCTCCCCGGCGTGTGCCTACTGATGTACATGCATGTGCATGATGATCCTCTGCGGCTTGGGAGTTTGGCAGCGGGTGGGTAGCATCCTCTTGTACTCCACACAGTGGCTGTGATTGCACGTCGAGTGCGTCCAACACTGCATGAGTCCCTTCTCCTTCGACAGGTAATGAATGACCCTGCTCATTGTCCTCATGCGGTGAATCTCCAGAATCAAGCACAGCCACCAGGGCAGACAATCTACCTCTAGTGCCATGACCCATAGCTGCAAGTGCAGGGAAGTCTTGTGGTGCAATCTCTGGGCTCAGAGCTTCAGGTCTTGGCGACAACACTGCTGGATCTGAAATCTGCTGCTCAGCATGATGCGAGTCTGCAGCTGTGTTAGACTCTAGAACACCGGTCTCCAAGTTGGGTAGGAGAACTGCAACAGCACCTTGACGTTGTATCTGCTTTAAGCAAACATCATGCAGGACAGTGGATAGTGTGGTTAACCAATCTGATGCAGGACAACAACAGCTTGCATCTGGGCATGACCATGTAATCACATGGAAACAACTGACCTGTAGGAGTGCGATGATGAGGACACTCCCAGTCCCATACTCTCATATCTGTCCAGATTCCTCGTACGACGGCCTGTTCAGAGCTGATTGCATCAGTGTGCAATCCATGAGCGACTGTACCCGCACATGCAGCCTCATAGCCCTGCAGCATTGCCGCTTCTGCAAGAGCTTCGCAACGCCGGCACCGTGGAGGAACAGGTGCTGAAAGCCATTCAACTTCCCGTACAACCGGGACTGGAATTGTTCTCTTTGGAGTAACTGCTTCTGGCTGCCATGGCAGCACTGATGCACCATCTGCATTTCACGATGTCACAGAATTGGGAAGGCACAGTATTGGCAGCGTTGCGAAATTTAAGCGTGACGTCAACACTTCCTGTTGCAAAATGCGCACCTGTTCGGCGGCCAAGGGCGACGTCATCTTTGGTAATAGGGAGCTGCATATTAGCACGAGCGAGCATGAAACCCAGTGCCGGTGCACGAGCCCGAGTACGAGCTTTTCCTCTGTTCAGATCTCGCAAGGTGGAAGAGCTTCGTTGGCACAGTAGACTGCCTGCCAATGGTTCCATGCTTGAGGGTTTCAGAGCTGCGTCGCCTGCACTGTACGGCGCAGGAAAGGAAGGAGAGGCCCCTCTCCAGATGTTTCGGTTGTGAGAAACGCCAAGGCTATGTAACTCTCTGGAAATACGACGGTCAGGCATGCTTTGTGCTCTCCTGGATTGCTGCGCCACAGGCACTGAGCGTGGAGCTGCGGGGGCAACTGCTGGCAACTGCGCAGAAGGTTCATTTATAGAGGAGCGGCAGTCGGAGCTCTGGGCCAGCAGGCGACTTTGTGAGCGTGCCCGGACATTTTTATTAGCTTGTTGGTTGATCCCTGGTCGACGAGGTGCAAGGGCTGTCCTGGCAGCTTTCGGCTTCAAGTCACTTTCGAGGGCTTGAGTGCTAGAAAAGAATGCTGTATCCAAATCCAGCTGTAGCTTTTCGCATTTGGCAGGTAAATTTCCGCGACCTCGGCGGGGCCGCGTGTGTGAAATGACAGGGATGTTCTCGAGGTCAATTTGGAATGGCTGCTCCTGCACATCACTCATGAGAGCCTCCAAGATGACGCACCAACAGTGAAGGGAAACAAACACTTGCTCAACCTGCGATAAAGTACATGTGCTATCGTTACAGCGAAGACCGGTGTTGACGGGGCACCCGTGCCAGTCGCACCTGTACAAGGGACGACGCTTCAACACAGGACTTGACCCAGAGCTGATCAACTACCTTTGCACTGGGTGCAACCTGTAAGCATTCGGACAGCATTGGCGCATGGTTGAATGTGACATGGTGGCCATCCGTACAAATGTCGTAAGGAATGCAAAAACGCGCACTCGGCTGAGCCAGTCAATAGTACTCCTCAAGCTGTCCTGACTTCTTTTGTTCCGTTGGACTATGACGATGTGAGTTAGGGCTTTGTACGGGCACGACTTCAAGCTGGATCCACTTTGGGCTCCCAAGGCCTCTAACTGAGTTTCTATCGCGCCTTTGGCGTCGTAATCAGAGTTCTGATCGATAACCTTTATCTTAAGACCGGAAAGTGCGCGGCTGGACAGAGTACGTGCACGCGTCATGAAATGTGAAAGCGTGCTGTATCGCTGGCTTGCCTACAAGGCGCTGCCTGCGGAAGTAAGCGCCTGATGCAACACCATAGTCTTCTAAGTATCACTCCTTGGCGAGATGTCCAGTGCTTTTATAGAAGCCCGCCTCGGGTCGCAGAAACTCTCTCGCACATGGCTGCGACATAAACTGCTTCCACCTTTGGAACAAACTTCTAACACTGAAAGATGTAAGTGCTGGCTAGATGGTACGATTTCAATCATCGGCGGTCATGATTGCCCTGTTGGCTGTGTGTCCGACAGCAACTCGCCCAAAAGAACTCGTAGCCATAACCAGGACTCGATCTGGAACTGCTGAATGCATCCGCCGCCCGCGGCGGCAGTGCGCATGCAGCGTGTTGGCCATCACGGACACCCCCACAGTATCAACAGGGCCATTTCTGCTTAGATATGCTTAGAGGCCATCTCTGGTTTGTTGCCGAAGTGTGTCGAGTTTGTGAGAGCCTGGAACTCGGTTCACAAGTCAGCTTTGTCGTCCTCTCGGGACTGCTGCTGAGAAATGCGCTGCTTATCTGCCCACCCCAAAGTGCAAGTGTGTGTGTCCACTTCTAAGATGCAGGCTGCTCGACCGTCCATGCGTCGGACCCATGGGCGGTGTTGTGCTCAACACGATCTACTCGTCGTCGGTCCAGGGGTCCTCGGTGGTCTGGCGGGGAAACTCTGGAAACAAATGCATCCAGATGCCAAAATTGTTGGCCAAACCAACACAACCCATAGTCATGATAGGTGCGTTGCCTCTACATGGTATTTACACTCCTTGGTGCTGTGGAACTGACAGCCTATTGCATCGGCAGCATCAGGCTGTAGTGCGACATACACCTATTCAGGTTGGCCAAAATGGGGTTTCAAGTTCGCACAAAGGATGATGTGGATGACGTTAGGTTTCCCTATGTACTTTTTGCTGCTCCTCCTTCTGGCTGCGATGATTACCCCGCAGAGGTGTGACCCAGAGTACCCCTACCCCTATGTTATTGGCTTACACGGAAAATCTCAATGCATCCTGAACTCGCAGAAAGGTTTTGCCACATCCAGACCATATATGCCTCATGAAGCCAGCTGCTGATATTCTGCACTGTACATGATGTTCTTTGTGAGCAAACATCGCCGAAATACACATCACCTGAATATCTCTACCCCAGGAACAGGAAACAACAAAAGTAAGGCAAGCCCATGCCGTAGAAGATACAGCTACCACAATCGATCAGTGCATTAAAAGTTTCCAAATGATTAACCCATGGTCCATATACGTGACATTTGTGATACGCCATCAAGACGGTCTGACTGGCGAGCATGCGAAGACCAGCAGTCACATTTCATTGGGGGTATTGTTGTATAGGTATCTAGGGCTGCCCGCCTGTGGGATGGAAGTGGGTGCCTGTTGTTCACTGGCAGCATAGGGGTCTACAATGTGCCCGAAGGAGTATGCCGGGAAGACAGCCCTGTCTTTCCCTTTGATCACTCGGACCGAAGCCGAAAACTTCTCATGGCTGAAAAGTCAATCCTTGATTTAGGTGGAAATGTGGTTCGCCTGGCCGGGCTCTACCATGCACAAAGGGGTGCACACACGTTCTTCCTAAAGAAGGGGTCCGTGGAACGGGATCCAAACAGTATCATCAATTTGATCCACTACGAGGATGCAGCAATGATGGTGAATGAAGTATGCGCTTCCTGTGCATACTCCTGCCATCGTTTTCATAGCTGGACTTATTCTTGCGGTGGCAAGTAGCAAGTGGTGCAATGCATATGTAGATACTTAAACGCGGCGCAACAGAACCATTTCAGGGGGAAATTTTCATCGGATGTGATGACCAGCCACTGACATTTCAACAGATGACGGATGCTTGTTCTGAGCACGGGCCTTTCAACGGCAGTGTTGCATTTACTGGTCCTGCGGCACCTCCAGGTAAGACGGTCAATAGTCAAGAAAGCAAGGCTAAACTAAATTGGAAACCTCAATATTACAGCTTTGTTGATTTTATGAAGGCGACTGGAGGCCAAGATTGGTATGCACAGCAAGCGTGATCTATTAAAACTCTCATCTTCTCCGCGCACTAGTTAAAAACCTGAAATGGTACATAGAGTACACTCATGACGTTCAATGTTGAGTTCGTTCACATGACATCAACACCACGTGGACATTCCGAGCTATTGCGTTGGGATCAGGGCTAGATAGCTTTAGTCATCAAAACAGGTACAACGAAGGCAGGCGTGGGTACGGTACGGTCGCATCGTGCCAGACATTTCACATCTTGGCCGGCTCAGGAAATAACTTACTCATCAAATGGGTCTGTAGTACCCAGTTCCAGGCATCGCAACAGCAACGAACAAAATACCAAATCAGGTTCACAGCGCACTACCAGAACTGCTTCTCAATTTCAACAGAGCTTCTCTCTCCTGCGATCTTTGCTCAATTGTAGCGGGCAACACCTCACAGACCACACGAGCTGTTAAAACAACGGGCACCAAAGCTCCAAGAAAATGATAAACGTGTGCAACACTAAGTAAACAGGCAATGTGTACTGGTCATGCAAAGCCAGAAAAAGCATGGGTACCAGAGATAAATTCGTCAAAACAGTCATAATGCACATACCGGGTTGATCGAGTTGTACAAAGCACTGTGTTAGGCAAATGGCTGCCGGTGCTCTACTAGAAACCGCAATATGCCCACGGAAGTCAGACGCAAAAACAGACCAGGAAGAAAGTAACATTACGTTTGGAACCATCAATGGGGATATACAGCTATACAATCAGCACATGATTCCAGTTCTCTGGCGGTGAATACGTATGGATGGCACCAGTAATGAAATGGAATGTCTTGTAAACTGTTACAGGACTGACCTGCATTCCATAACAAGTAGGTATGGGACATGTTATATGTACACCGGTACGCATCATCGCAGTCGCGCTGTAAGACACTGATAACATTGCATCTGTTAAACCATACTAATCCTGTGCGAATAAGCTGTGGTTGGCAGCCACGCAAACCTGGCTTGCACACAAGAGGCCTGCGTACAGTGTGCATGGAAGCTTTCACCAACAGGAGCGATGCCCCTGACGATTCAATGTAAAGTCGCATCTCATATCAACATATTTGCTTGCTTGCTGGTTCCAGCCCCAGGGTGCATGATTTGTTTGCCTGTTTTGACGGGCCAAGCGCACCGCCCCTTGCTGCCTCTTTAGTTCTGTTGCTGTCTGAGATTCTGAGGGATGTAGATAACGATTTATTTGAGCCAGGGATGGGCCCGCCGGGCAGCCATCACTCTAGGTGGTTGTCTTTACAGTGTAGAAGGATGTTTCTCAGTGTGTGATGCAAGATGATCATTCTGCCCTTCCATTTGGATGTCCTGTGTTCCACTAATCCCCATTCTTGAATCTCATGGGGACTGGAATGGCCATTCTGAAGCACTCAGAGGACATTCCAGGCAATTTCACACTGTTGCAGGCCTCCAGCGCACTTAGGATTCCCACACAGCGATGGCAGCTACGATGTCTGCAATCTGCCTACCTTCCACACAAACCAACTGTATCATACCTCCTGTTTACTCCTCTATCAACTGTTTCGCCTGAAACTCTGAGATGCACGATGTAATTTCATACGCGACATCGCGTCTGCCTCATCTTTCTTGTCGAGAAAAGCTACTGGCATGTTGGCGTTACTAGGCGAACACTTTACCACGAGAATTTTGCACAATCAACGCTTTCAAGGCGCCTGAGACAAGTTTGAATGAGTTGACTTTTTTGTGGCGAAGCGGCAGCCATTTCGCCGTTGCATGCGGGGCACCGCGTGGCCGCGAATAACGGCCTGCAAACGGCTGCGCAGTTGCTGTCGCGGACTGACCCAGTTCCATGCGCTCATGCATGCAGTAGACGGAGAACGCAATTTGCAATGACATGTGTGACATAAAGTTGCAGCCGCAGGCATCCATTCCTGTCAGTATTTCTAGCACGATACTGTTAAAACTGTACCCAATCGCCGCTGCTGCTAGTGTAATTAGGCGACAACGACAGCGCTAGCTTTCTTGTGTTTGGGTGGTGAAGGGCAGCTCCAGCAGTGATACAAAAGCAACTAAAAAGCCACAATGACCCTTCTTCGTACTAATTTTGTATATTTTGGGGCACGTACGTTTGTGGCGCGCCCTCGCGGCACTGCGCAGGTGGTTTCGCGCGTGGACGCGCAACACATCCGCTCAGCCGGCGTCGGAATCGTGCGATCTAAGCGGCAGTGCGTCATGATGAATGCTACAACTGAAGTAAGCGTAGATGAGCTGCATGGACTTTGCATGTCGTCCTTGGAAACCATAGGCTACACACGTGACGAGGCGTCAGTCCTTACAGAGGTGCGCCCGCCCTTCCAACATCACCTTTACAACATGAACTCATGTTGAAAGTCGCCACGTTGTCATATGTGCTGCGTTAGATGTACATGTTTTGACAGGTGGTGGCTTTGATTGCATGGTTGCGTTGGCGCCTATAACAAGGCCGGCAGTGGCACTTTAGCCACTCAGCTGCACAGTGGAAAACGACACACCTGGCGGAGTGCTGACTGCAGGTGATGATGTACGCGCAGCTGCGAGGTAACAACCAGGGAATTATCAAGATTACGACAGGGGCCATGAACCGCACAAAAGGCGCTGGACCCATCGCAATTGAGCGCGACACACGCCTGTCAGCTATCATTAATGGCCACGGCGATGCAGGCATGCTTGTGCTCAGTAGAGCACGGGAGATGGCTGCAACAAAATGCCTTGAGCATGGCTTTGGGATTGTCGGCACCAACAACACTTACACGTCAACTGGGTGCTTGGCATACTATGCTGAGAAACTTGCTGAACAAGGATTGATTGGAGTCGTCCTTGCCCAGTCCCCTGAGTTTGTTGCCCCAGCGGGTACGTCTTATTCTTGTTCACTCTATGGTGCATACGCCCGTAGCAGTATCGTGTTCATTTTCAGACCAGTCGTCAAACCTTCTGGATTCCTCAAACATGACGGTGTTCTGTGTCATGCTGAGATAAAGTTTTGTAGGATCAAAGCAGGCTATTTTCGGAACCAATCCCATCTGCGTATCTGTGCCCGCTGCTGATGGTCCTGTGACAATGGACATGGCCACGGCAGCATATGCATGGTTTGGAGTCCTTGAGGCGAAGACAGCAGGTGCCCAGCTTCCCCCTGGGGTAGCCATGGATTCAAGAGGTCATGACACTACTGATCCCAGTGCGGTTCTCTCGGGCGGAGCTCTCAAGGTATTTGATGGGTCGTACAAGGGCTCAGCTCTGTCCCTCTTTGTGGAGCTGCTAGCAGGACCGCTTGTTGGTGCAGCAGTTGCTGACAAGATGGAGGAGAAGAGTTGGGGCAACTTGATGATTGCCATCGATCCCTCTCTCCTGCAGGTGTGCTGAAGCCAAGGTTTCTCTTGCGCATGATTGGAAGCGTGTCATGCACCCAGAGCCGAACCTTTAAGCAACACCTGTGCCATTTGGTGATGTGAGGAATATCCAATTTCTGCATCCAAACTACATCATATGGCTTGTGCATCAAGTTCAGTCCAAGTCGGATTGTGACTACCACAGTTTTGCCCGGCCATAATTCATATTCGAGTTCGAGGTTCGAGGTGACGATGTCCTGCCAGCCCTAGTTCTAAACGTTGTTCCCATGCAGGATCCAGACACGTTTGCGCGCCGTGCTCAGGTGGTCCTTGATCGGGTCAAGTCTGCAGCGCGCCAGCCTGGTGTGGACGAAATCCTGCTTCCTGGCGAGCGCTCAGCTGCGAAAGCGGCAGCAGTGGCAGCTTCTGGCCGTGTTGACGTTGAGAGCAACCTCCTGGAAGGCTTGCGCAAGATAGCGAGCTCCGCTGCTGGAAGCAGGCCTCTGATGGGCAAGGACAGCTGGGGTATATCCACACGCCTGGTGCACCCAAGTCCTGCTGACGATGGTGTGCCTGACCCTGCCACATCTATGTCAGCACCTATCTACCAGACGGCAACATTCAAGCAGCCAGCGGCAACTGAGGGCGGCCCCTATGACTACACCCGCAGTGGCAACCCCACAAGGGCCATTCTGGAACGCAACATGGCAGAACTAGAGGGTGGTGAAGGAGCGCTTGCGTTTGTAACCGGCATGGCAGCAATCAATGCCGCAGTGCGCCTAGTCAAGTCAGGTGTGGCCATGGTGTACACTCGATTGTCGCTGTTGTAAAATCCTCACTCATCTTCGTGATGGCCTATAATGCATGTTCATGTCGTTGTGGTGGTGTATGCATGCGTCTGAGGATGAGATGCATGCGTGCAGCATGTCCCCATTTCCGCATTGTCGATCTGATCCAGCTAGTGATCGCCGCTGTTTGCAATGACAGATTTTTTCAGGGTCACACATCAGCAGTATGTCTCCTGCTTGCAGGTGAGCATATACTCGCTGGCGACGACATCTATGGAGGCACATCTCGTCTGCTGGGATCTGTTGTGCCAGATCTGGGGATAGAGGTATCTAATGTAGACCACACAGATGTAAATGCGTTCAAGAGTGCATTTATTCCCAAGAAGACCAAGCTCGTTATCCTGGAGTCACCTACAAACCCCCGCATGCGAGTGTGTTTCTCTATCCTTCTGGTCTCAAACGCCACACACATGCGCTCCGGTGTCTTCAGCAGAGTGGCGCTATCGATCTGATTGACGTGATTCTCTCGTGCCACAGGTTTGTGACTTGAAGACTTTAACAGACATTGCACATGCAAATGGTGCACTAGTCATGGTTGACAACAGCATCATGACACCAATCTTCCAGAAGCCCTTGGAGCTCGGAGCTGACATTAGTATGGTGTCTGCCACCAAGTTTGTTGGTGGCCACTCTGATGTGACTGGTGGCATCCTTGCCTTTAAGGACAAGGAGCTGGCAAATCGGTGCGTTGCAAGACTGCTGGCGTTGGCCACTTACGATCTATGTTCATAGCGGCAAGCTGCTCACACATTACCATCATTTCCTAAACGACGAATGTCTTGCTTGACTTTGCTGCAATGTCAGCAAGTGCTGAACAAATGTCAGACATCAGCATTCCTGCAGCAAGACATAAATGCTGTCTGCAGGGTTTACTTCTTCCAAAATGCAGAAGGAATGGGGCTTCCTCCATTCGAGTGCTGGCTGGCTCTGCGAGGGCTGAAGACAATGAAGCTGCGTATGGATGCAGCAGTAGCAAATGCGGAGAAAATGGCAGAGTTCCTGACCTCTCACCCGTTGGTGCAGCAGGTAAATTATGCCAATCTTCCAGGAACACCAGACGCTGCTCTTAACGCGCGCCAAGCCACTTCAGGAGGCGCACTGCTGTCATTCACAACCGGTGATGTTGCGGTGAGCAAGTACATTGTTGAACAAACAGAGCTATTCAGCATCACGGTCTCGTTTGGTTCAGTCAGCAGCTTGATCTCAATGCCATGCTATATGAGTCATGCCTCAATCCCTCCAGAGGTCCGCGCTGCCCGTGGCTTACCGGATGACCTCGTCAGAATTTCAGCTGGCATTGAGGATGTTGATGATCTTCTCGCAGACTTGTCTGCAGCACTAGATGGTGCAGCTTCAGAGTTTGGAGTCACAGGTCAACCCAAAAGCTGCAATGGCAGTAAGTCAAATGGGGCAGGAGCAGCGGTGACTGCAAATCGCTCACGCGAAGACGACCTTTTGGGGCGGATAGAGGAGCTGGAGGCAGCACTTGCATCTCAAAACGGAATTTCTAGTCCAAGCATACCTCGCTGAGATGCACACCCGCGGTAGAAGCACTCGATGTGTCAACCACACCGGAAAAGGCATGATAGCGAATAATCATGCTTGTTTGCAGACTGGTAGGTGGGCTGTTTGTGGTTATTTTGTCATGTGCGTCGAAGTCATACAACGGTCATGATATGCACACGCCATCTGCCACGAACCATCTAGTTGCATCATTATGGCATCAGCTGCTACAGTCTGTGCACGCAGTGTTGCGATGTCTCCTCAACTCATGTTCCATCCTCACCCAACTCGAACCCGTTTTATGCGACATGGACTGATGGTGATGTAATAGGTCATAGCCTCGATGCCCTTCTTGATCCGCAGTAACCAAAAAAGTTTCTCGTCTTCATCGATAACATCGGAAAACTCGATGCATAGTCAGGGTGATATGAACACCTGTGTATGGGATACGCGCATCATGCAAAACTCGGAAATCCACAAGAAATCAACTGTATACGCGATGCAAAGAGAGCCCTTGTACCAGTCACTGCAGAGCTGCACTGCGGCCAGCCGATTTAGAGGCTATGTCCACACAATCCATGAGTTCTGGGAGCACCTGTTCAAAGGCCAATGCAACCAACTGCACATGACCAGATCACGCACTTTAAAAAGAAATCAACTGGTGACCTTAAGTGCTGATCAAGAGTACTTTCCCCACACACATAAAACCCACTTGGCATCATCCCGTGGCCAAGGATACAAATTCTGAAATTGGTGAACTACACTGGTGAACCATTCATATCACGCAGCAAGCGCTTACAATTGTTGAAAGCCTTCAGAAGCAGGTCGATGTTAGAAGAGTAGAGTCTTCTACATGGTGTACACCTCAGCCCCTGTCTGTCACAGGAACTATTGTAAACCAACCGCAACCCCGTCCTCTTCCCCGGCCTGGGATGGAGCTGCCCAGTCAACCTCGTCTACTTCCTCGACATAATCTTCTTCTTGAACATCTGTGGAGTCGTAATCTCTATGGTCTCCAAAATCTTCACCTCCATCCAGTTCTCCATCGTCGCCGATTCGTACTTGGTATGATACTGGCACTGCCGCCAGTGCTGACTCTACTGGGCCTTCAGCAAAGATGGGTGTATCACCATTAGGGGCATCTGCGTTGGTAATCTCGCCAGCTAAGGTGTTTACAATGTCACTGGAGGTGTCAGTGTCATCAGCGGCCACAATTTCACCTGTAATGTCTGTCATCATCGCAACGGCGCCCGCCTGTTTTTTGGCGAGGGAATTTCTAAAATCTACATTGCTGAAGCTTCTGCATGGGGTACATTGTTGTGATGGTACATGAACCAACTACATTGAACGAGGAGGGCCAGATCTGACCTTAAGTCGACGCCCTCACGCTCAGCTGGGTGATCATATTCTTGTAGGCCCCGATTTTGATACATAATACTGTCATGTTGAACAAGTCCTGCATACTCACGATAGGATGTCGCCAAGCGCAAAGGCAATGGGCTCCAGAGCCCAGCAGATGGAGTAACGACATGCCACCTTCAAGTCACAGGTCTCGCCGCGAGTATACCCGGGGAAAAGCTACTACATGTGAGAGGATGTCGGGCTAGTACCAAAACGTCGTGGCAGTGCCAGGGAGTCGTGTGCCTTGCTGTCTCGAGCTTCTGCGACGCTGTGTGCCTGAACCACGTGGCACAGGCCTACAAGCACAACAGCGCCTGCGATCATCGATACAGACGTTACTGTCGAATGCCTGCTTAGCACGCGTGGGAGTGGATCGGCAGCTGGCGTGCGAGCTGGTGGTTGTCGCTTGCCAGAGAGTCTGTACGGGCTCAAGTGCTACCAGGCCTATCAACTCAGACAAGGCTTTATTCACAAGCAGATATTCAATACTTTGTTCTGTCTCTCGGTTCCAAGGCGCTATGAAAATGCAAGAGCTAACAGTTTGCCACAATCACCTGCAGTCCTTCAGAAGAAACGATTGCTGCGTGATGCGTGATTGTTCTGTGACCAGCTTACGGCTATCATTCAGGTACCCAGGCGCAACTTTCGCACCGGCGCCGACGAGTGACGATGCATCGAGGTGTCCTACCACAGTGCATGATGCATGCACTCGAGTGAACGACGCTACTGAAGGCAGATACAATGTACATGTGGACCCCACTGGCAAATTCACTCGTCAATGCAATACATCGCAGCCGAGTTGTGCAGAAGAGTGTTCATAAGATTCTCACAACACACGTCAACGGGATTTTGTGTTGATCTCCGTGTAACACACGTCAACGAAGGTTCACAATATCACATGTATTGACAGATGTACGTACTACTTGTTCTTCTGGAATTCGGGCATGCCATTGTTCGTGTATTTGCTGCACTTCAAATCAAATATACTTCGGCTGGGGCATTCGCAATCGCGCGTATTGTGCACACAAACACGGCATGCACTGAACGTATGAGTACAGCAACGTGTGTTGTGTCGATCCATCCCGGCACTGTGAAAATGCCACTACACTGGGTGTTTATTTATTTACAGGTTCCTGCATGCGAACGCACGAGTGGAAGGCAAATGGCTTCTTTTGCCGTGCTTCCGAGCTCTATCAACTCACTGTGGCAAATATAATCCATTTCGACCAAGTTACGAAACTGCTACTGTATCCGAGACTCGGAGTTCCAATTAGCAAGGCAGAAGGCCAAAACATCCATCTCCTACAGCTTATCCATCTTGAACTACGTCACAAATCACCGTACAGTTGGGCTGGCCGGGAACTTGCAGTCCACAGGTCAGAGTACATCCGTGTGGAAAGATAGCGCTCTCCACAGCTGGCTAGTACTGTAACTACCAGCTTATCGCGCGACTCTGTCCGCTTGGCAACCCGCCTTGCCGCAGCCAGTGCTGCTCCTGAGCTGGTCCCTACCTACAAATTCTGGCAGCAGTTTGTCAGTATGGGACATTTTTCTCCCTCATGGACTTGCATTCTCAGCTGCTGCTAAGCTGCTGTTCAAGGTGTGTCATGTTGTACTTGCCATGAATCCGAAATGCAGGAGCATGTTTTGTGCGCAAACAGATACTGGATGGGACCCAAAGCTTGCGCGTCGTATGCACATCTCACGGCCTTCACACGCATGGGGCAGCTGTGCTGCATACAGAGTTTGCAATGGAGACTTTGTACCAGTAGGCCATGATGCCGAGCTGCTTCTCTAGCATGAGCCTCAGCCTCTTCTGTTGAAACAAGAACAACGTCATCCACAACACTTGTCTGCATGCATTTATGACACTTTTGATGTTGGATCAACCCCTGATACACAATCATAGCAATACCCACTGAGGGACAGAGGATTGATGCATGCCTGAGCATGGATAAAAAGAAAATCGCACATCGAGAGTCTTTGGGACAAATCCAGCTCCAATCCCCTGCAGGATCTCAGCCGTGCTCACTCCCATAACCAGCACAACCTGTGGGCCATAGCACACAACCAAGCTTCAATGCAGGGTATGAGTAACAGCAAGTGTAACTGTAACTGAGAGTAATGGCAGGAGTGCATATAACAAATAGGCAGACACGTCAACATACTGCAATTCCATGAGAGCCAGCCTTGCCACCCCTTATCACCTGCACCAGAGTAGTAATGGCGTCTGAGACAAGGAATTCACTACATGGCTGCGGGATCTGTGTTTACAAGGGCGCACCGGACTCTCTCGGGGCTCCACAGCAATCACCCTGATTTTTGGGTTCTGCTCTTTCAAGTATCTGAACACAAATCCAATTCTATTTGAGGTGGCGCAGCGGCACAATGTTGCAGATCTGCACCACCCACAGGGCCGGTAGTGGCAATGCAAAATACTTTAGTTGGACAAGCTGTGCTGGGTAGATTCACACCGGCCAGCTCCCGTCAAAGTTCCTCCTGTGCCGACCCCCACTACCAGGTAGCCAACCTGGCCTGCTGTGTCCTTCCATATTTCTGGGCCCGTTGTACGGTAGTGAACTGCGGGATTCGCTGCAAAGTCATCCATCAATGATGTTTTACTCATGTATGTATCTGGCGTGCTTAAGCAGTTTCCGAACTCTTCTCTGGCTGCTGTTGTGCAGAAAATGGGCTAGCAGAGCAAACTCCGCAAGGGGCCAGTCGGTTTGAGCAAGCGCAGAATTGAGAAGGTGCATGCATTTGACAGTCAGGCAAGTAGAGTTTAGTGTTTCCCTCAGTAGGATTGACAACGCTGAGGTCTGTGTGGATGAGTCAATGTACGTTTTGAAACACCGGGTGTCGCTTTAACATGGATGCAGGGAGAGAGTACCTGGATTGTCAAATTGAGCAAGACAAAACCCACCGGGTGTGCGTTCGCACAATTCCTGAGCCTCCTGAATGGAACCTGCAGCTAGCATGCCTCCACATTGCGCACAAGAGACTGCACAGGCACCATCCAGGCCACAGCTTCTTGCAGTGGTATGCTTGCAGGAAAAATCAATGCGCAGGGTGCGTTCGAAAGCAGTGGCGTCTGTTCATGGTATATTGTGCATGCTTGCATACCCTTGGCACAAGTGTCACACCTCGCATGCCTTTTGCCCTGGGAGTGCAATACAATTCTGCACCATACCCCTTCAAAAGGAGCTTCCTTTCCTCACTCATTGATTCAGGCATTGTCAAGATCAATCTGTATCCTCTTGCAGCAGCAACATATGCCAGTGCAATTCCAGTATTTCCAGATGTTGGCTCAATCAGAGTGGTTCTCCCTGGAGATATTAGCTGTGATTGCTCAGCGTCCTCAATCATGGCATGGGCAATGCGATCTTTGACGCTGTAGCATCAGAGACAAGCGTCAGTAAAGGTTTCAACATGTGTGCAACACGACCCGAATGTGGATTTCGCTGGCAATGATAGCTCGGCGCTCGGCGCCTGACCTTTTGGAACCGTTCATGAACTCCAACTTGCATGCAATCGTGCCAAAATGGCGCCCGTTCGTTGGGTAATACACCTACATGTGGAATTCAGAGTCACGTCACCGTGCTGGATCAAATTCTCGGCATGGCTGTTGCAGCAGGGCTTGGTACATGAATCGAGAAAGCGATGATATCAAATGAACATGATATAGTCACTCACCATTGGGGTATTTCCTATCAAGGAGGCTGCGGAGCTCAGAACGTGTCCGGGATCTCTGCAGCTTGACGCTTCACCTCTAGCCGGTGCCTCGATGCCCACTGCACGCACTATAAGACATCGAAGTCCTTGCCTACATCTCAGAGAAATACGTCTTGTAAAGTTTGGCGTTGCGTTGGATGCGCTCATGTCCCTACCAGCGTACAGATGTGTTGCAAACACTCGCTAGTGTCAGACGCGCACAGCCCTTGGACAGGCGGAAACATGTGTACCCATGCTTTCACAAGTAAACATAGCGATTTCATTTTCCCTGGGGGCGATCACAGCAGTGCGCCTGAAACGCAGTTGTCCAGTTGTTTTGCCATGCATGTTGAGGATGGGACTGCTCGCGACGGGACCCCGACCCAGCAGGTCGTGTTCACAGCGCTTAGATGCCCTACATCGCTTTCCTACACTTCATGTGCATTGCTAAGCTACCCCTCAAATCGATTTTGTGGTTGCGCTGACAAGAGCTTCCTAGCCAGCCGATTTAAGTGCCTTCAAAGGCCAGAGGCTGCGGTTCTGGGAGATATATAATCATCACAAGATTAAATAATCATTCCCGAAAACTTCCATTGCAAGCATGGCGACGTTGCAGGATCGATTCAACATCAACAGCCAGCTGGAGCACTTGCAGACCAAATACGTGGGGACAGGTGTGCGGGAAGACTAGTTGATTGTGTGCAACGCCTACACGCAGCTTGGAGGTCGTTAATTGTGCTCTCTGTATCATTTGCAAGCAGCGTGAATATTTGCCTTGAGTGTCTGCAGACAGTTTTCAGGCATATGTGCTCTGTTTGCAGGCCATCCTGACATCACCAGGTTCGAATGGGCGTTGAATATTCACAGAGACAGTCATGCGTCTTACATTGGGCGCCCCTACATGCTAAGCTACTTTGCAGCGGCTGAGAATGAGTCCATTGGCAGAGTCAAGCACAACTTACTTCAGAAAATGCTGCTCCCATGTGGACTGCCACCCAAGCTCCACGAGGACGAAGAAGATGATGACCAAATGTCTGAGTAGAGATGCACTGAGTTGTCGCAGATCGTTGTTGTAAAGACTCTAATAGGTGGACCTGCATCAACCTCAGCACGCCAAAGTTGCATTTCATGACCGGCCATGGGTGGTGAATGTGTGATCAAGCAAAGCATCGCAAGACATCATCGCGGCCAGTCTATCACTTTGGCGATGCAAGGTATGTCGGCTCTATGGCTGACTGCAAGGGCACAGAGCTCACTCCAATCCATGATTAATGCAAAGATGCCATAAGCCACAGTTTCCCAGATTCAGCTCGTGTAGCAGTGCCTGGCACAGCATCTGTCACTGTCATCACATGCTGTATGGCTATTGTCTGGCATACATGGTGGCAATTCATATTTCAACACATTCCAGCATGTGAAGTGCCAGGCTGTGGCTTGGTAATGAACATGAGCACGTGCACAGGAGCATCGCATCCTTGTGCAGTGTTTACCTGATCGGTGCTGATATCGCATGCTCGGCATCTCACACGCCATGCTGAATTTCACATCAATTCTGACGTTCAACAACGCTGTAACGAGCTACCACCCGGCATGCTGGTGCCATACGGTTCCCATTGCAACCTGCTGAACACTTTTGACACCGATGTGTTACACATAGATCAATGCGACAACTCGGCATCGCCAAGGGGTAAACGCACAAGCCATTGCAGGTAAAACAGGCACATGAAACACAACAGCAAACTCATCCGAATCTGTCCCCCTTGATTATAAAGCCACGCAGACAAACCAAACAATACACAATCAAGAACAAACCACTAGACTTCTAACAATGCAGCAAAGGCAACGCAAAACAACTCCTACTCTCGGCAGAGCCCCAGAACACCCCCGTCTGCGGGCGCCTCGATCGGAATGACCCAGGGCGAGGGAGTGGCCGAGACTGGGTGGGGACGGACGGGTGGCAGAGGGGGGGTGGTGCGGGGGGTGGAAGGTCAGCCTGGCGTGGGGATGGAGGGCGTGCCGGTCGGTCCATGCCTGGTTACGTGCCAGCAACGGCTCCCGTGCGGAGGCCAATTCAGAGCGCAAGGTCGTTGGTAGGAACAGGAGGCCCGGGTAAGACCGGCCGCCCGTCCAGGCACGCCCTCAGCGGTGCTGAAGCGAGGACCTGCCTGGCGATGCCTCGACAGAGCGTGGTGGAATTGTCATGCATTGCGTTCTCCATTCATTTTTTCTTTGAGACAGCGCCTGTCGAGGCCGCCGTCAAGGCGTGTTCTGTGGCCAAGATTGCAGAATCTGCACATTGTGTCAGCACAGCATGGCCTTCCCAGGCGTGGATCGTTGGCAGCCTGGAGTGAGTCAACGTTGCAGCTGCAGTCAAGAGTGACGACCTAGTGGTCTCCTAGTGGTCACCTAGTGACTGTGTGTGCCTGCTCTTGGCCTGCATGTTCCATTGCAGCGGCTAAACTGCACTCTGCGAAGACAGGATGCACTCTTGATGCTGTTTGGTATAGGGCGCTGTCGATGTGTGCAGTGCCTTCCAGCTTTATGCCACCCCCTGACTGTGTCAACTCGTCATGGCTGCAGGCCTGTCGCCGCATCGTGCCTCTAAAAAAAAATCCAAGCACAAGCGCTGCTGCCCGCTTATTCATGCCAGAGAGCAAACCACTCGGGTCTCTAAGTACCCCGCTGGAGCAATTCCCGACGTTCGCACAAAGGGACTTTAAATCAGTCATGAAACCCTTTGGCGTGGGCCGATGTGAGATGATTAGACCGCTACACGAGCAGCTCCGACCGACATGCGTCACTGCGCGTGCTGTCAATCGCTTTTGCGAATGCAGCACCGAGCGGGGCCGACGTTCAACCATGCTGGCAGCGACCGCCAGGTATGCGACGGTTGCATGGTGCCGACATGTCTGTTTCAGATCCGGTCGATGATGTGGTGTCGTCGCGCAGACAAATGGTGATACCGTTGCCCGACGCTCCGTCCCGACAAGTCAGGTTGAATAACTCTCGCGGCCTGAACGTTATTTCATTTTCTTGGACGCTCTTACAAATACGGTAGTATTTTATAGAAATAATCTTGGGACATTGGATCGTGCTGGTCTCTGTACATGCGAACGGCTCGTGCTCTTCCGCTTGACAACTTTCAACTTGTGGAACAGCACATGAGGCGCGACACCACTGGCTGAGCAGTTTCCAGCATCAATCTCGAAACAAGGATTTTTCTTAATCTACTTTGCTTCGGGTGTGGATTGTGGCTGTGTGGCAAACCGTGCACTGCGAATTATGGCACAGTAGCAGAGAGCGTCGGCGGAAAACTCCAAATGGTGGTAATGATTTGCAGCGGGCGATACAAATCATTGCCCGTCAGTTCGCGACAATACCACGACATGCTGTACCACCTCCCCCGCACTGCCACCCCTGGCAGAGGCAACTGCAACAGGCGACAGAAGCGCGTTGCATATGCGATCGGTGGATCCCCGTCCAGCATCGCCGAGGCATTCTTCAACTCATCGATTTCGTCTGCCAGGAGCGATACAGTTGGACAGGGAGAGTGCGGCAGCAGTTCAAATCATGGCCCAGATGCTGTAGTCTCATTTCTCAGTGATGACATCGTTGCTGCTGCTTTTGAGCATGCACGAAACTTGAGGTGAAGCAATCACTTGCACGATTCGTGAGGTTGCTGCCTGCTGGCGGAATAAGACTGCATGTTCTGGTTCCGCATATATGCTGCTTGTACTATTTCAACATTGCATGGCCCACTCATTTTGCTGCAGGACCCCGGAAGAAGCAATTGATGTCACTCTTGACCTATGTTTGCAAGCTGCACACACCCGCTGCCCGGTCCCTATTAACCCTGGTGATCCTGATAAGCCGCCTCCATTCTTGGACACGTATGCGGAGCGAGCTCTGAAGTATTCTGGGGTAACCGAGCATGACCTTGTTTCCAGTGTTTCTGTATCTCCCACAGAGCATGTGGCAAGGTACGAAGTAGTCATGGATAGCGGTGAGCAGGCATGTCTTACATTCCAACTGGCATGGGAATCTTTGGTTAGGGCAGCATATCGTGGGATTGCCACAGAGAACGCATGGGCTCTCAAACGAGTTCGTGGCGAGAGCATGGTCCTGTCGGTGTGCTCTCAAGTGCATCGTGTCAGCCATATGTGGCAGTGCATCCGGTTGCGCAAAACATTTGTGTGACTGCTGCAGCTCATGTGCGATCGATGATGACTTGTCTGCGGATCTTACAGGATGAACCACATGCAACAATGGGGCCAGAAGGTAGCCTTCAGCAACATCTGGACGCACTTGCGGCTGGTGATGTGGAAGCCTCATTTGTATTTATGGCGCCTTGTGCGCACAGTGGTGATGATCCACTACAAACATACACGAAGCAGCTACACTCACCACTGTTTCGACCGCTGATGTCCCATACTTCTGCACAGGCGCGTTGGCAAACTATAACCTTGTGTTACAAGATTTGGCATTCATTGCCCGCATTAAGCCGCGGTGTCACCTTGCTGCCTGCTGTGATTGTGGCGACAGGTTCTGACCGAGGTAAGTCCATGTCTGGAGACGTTTTCTGATTATGCAGGTCATCTCAAGCCGGCATTCCAGTGCTTGTAAAATGTCTTCCATTGTGAAAGTTGTTCCAGATCCACGGATGATGCATTTGCATACAAAACAGTGTGGTGTAGATTCATCTGATGCCTTGTTCTACTTCACTCTATCCAATGCCACTGTTGAACATGGTGATGTACAATTCAGCAAGAGTGGGTGGTTCATCACTGAAGTGAAGGTGGTTCCAGTAGAATTTGTCAACGCATGGCCCCGTCGATGGTAGCACACACATGCGAAAATCAGCTTCCACGATAGCATATCTATGCTGCTCAATCAAGCCTGTTGGTATAGCTGACGCTACAGCGAACCAGTGGAATGTTGTTTCGGATCGAGCACACAGTAAGAGCATAGCGTGGATAGGGAAGAAAGAGAGAATGTATACATATTAAGAAATCAACACTCCAACCTGGGACGCTGGATTACCGGGGCCTGTCAATCTGTGCTTCCAAGGTTGAACTGCCTTGCAACACAGTGAGTAACACCACACACAGCCGATGGTGATGTTGTGGAAAGACCTTCACATAACCGTCGCTGTGACACAACTGTGCTCTGAATCCATAATTATCTGCTGAATCAAGCGGTTGGCTGCATTTTCTGGTGGGACATGTCAGCTTTCCTGATGTGAGCATACTGCATCAGGTCGTGCAAGGACCCTTTGCAATCATCAATACTTGCCATTAACTCCTGCAAGAAATCACAAATGCTGAGCCACCGCAGTTGTTTGCCATATCACCTCCAAGCATGTGCAGAATATCACAATCGTAAATGTGTATGGTTGTGATTGGCAGCCCACCTGAAAGCGCTGAGGCTCTTTGTCTTGCATGTTGTTCATAGCTACAACGAGCATACTGAAGACGTCCACATCATCCAGTGCACTCTCAATTTCTTCATCATCTGTCCACTCATCCATGACAATGGCATCGTCATCATCTTCTTCACCCCTTGCCAGGTCTTTTCGTTTGGCGGCCAGCAATGCCAGGTAAGCGGCATCTTCATCAGCTGTATCAACTGCATTCACATGCCCACTCCTGCTGATACATGCACATCTGGACTCAAGCGTAGGACACTGTCTGCAGGATCCACACTACCACAAGCACTTTAGAAGTCACAATACTCCCATCCGCAAGTGTATAAGGCAGTATGCGTTTCGTGTAAGACAAAATACAGCCTCATGTTCCATGGTAATCACCTTCTTCCACGTCCAGATCGTCATGCACTGCCTGATCTGAGTGTTCCGCGTCTGATCCGTCGCTGCCGTCTTCCTTCCTTGCCTGCTCTTGTTCTTTCAGCCGTTTAAGCATCTTCACGAGCTCCCGCAAGATCTACAAAAGCAATCATCAGCCCTGTCATGCAGTCTCCGTAGGGTACTACACACCTACGGCAAGGCATACTTCAGATGTCAAGTGCAGCACTAGACAAGAAAGTGCGCACCGTGTGCATAGAACCTGACAACGCTACCGGCAATTGTGCACGTGATAAAGATAGCAGACAGATCAGCCCAGCACAGCACAGTTTCTTGTCGTACAGGCGTCGAAAGAACTTGTCATCATTCGTGATCATCTTGAACCACAAAGTTAACACCTGTATAGCCCAGACACTGGTGATCAGAAGATCCCGCACACAAATCCACTGTCTTGCATAGTCAACCTACCTCTGCAGTTCGCCCATGCGCCTCAAGACACTGGAGGGTCAAGCCCACGTTGTAGAAGAGGGCAGACGCGATGACATTCATAAGCAGAGTTGCAAAGCCTGTGTTCATCACGGTATGGACCTTGTTGATGCATAGCTCACAAAAAGGCCAAATCCATTCGTCAACATGTCCTCGACAGTTGAGGAGCGTGATGTCCAGCAACTTTGTGATCAAGCGGACTTCATCCTCATGCAAATCGCGTGCGAAGCAGCTTTGCACCATACGAAAGACAGATTCCTTATAATCTGGAGTGTTGCTTGCGAGGAAGACAGTCTTGCCTCGTGAGATGAAGTTATCCAACGGCACGACAATCTGCTCGCAGTAGTCTGTGCCCCATTGCGTATTGATGATCGCATTCTCAAGAACCGGCCAAAACTCCCACAGGCGATCACTGATAGGTGTTGAGAAATATGAAAAAAATCCAAGAATCTCACAGACCTGCAAGTAGGAAGGATGGACCCACTGTGACAGCTACTCCAGCCCACTTTTCAGAAGCTGAGACATGCAGACAACCTTTTCCACCACTACCGATCACTGCATTGGGAGAGGCTGGACAACATAGGCATAGCAGATTCTGTGACATGAAAGGCACCTGCTCGAAAAGGTCCTCAGGACACCGGTTGCAAATATCCTGCAGAACAGGTAGCAATAGCTGCTCTAGATCACTCATCAGCTTCGGTATGTTACTGCATGCCTCCAGTAACCTGATGATGGGCTGCAGTATGTGGAAGCCTTGATCAAAGAGCATGTCATTGTCCTGCTCCGCGTCAGCATCGCTAACAACACGGGCATATACACCAACGAGCTGCACACCAAGAGCAGCTCATGCATTTCTCCATGATCTAGATATCAGGTTGCAGGCAGGGTTTTGTTGATGCTACGCACGGCCTCCTGCAGGGGCCAACCGCACTCGGCCGATGTGCAATCCAACCTGCACAACTTGTAGTACCCGAAACATACTCTCTGTTAGATCAGTATTTAGAGAGTACGGCAGACCTAACAGACACATCCCAAAGACACTGCGTAGAGGCATTGATAGCGAACTGGTTTACCGCACGTGTGACATGATTTCCGGCAGGCATACACATGTGCAAACGCAGTGTCAGTGGGACAGGCAGTTCCACACACACTGCACTGAAGCACCATACCTCTCTACAGCACTCCACAGCATATGGCTGTATGCTGTCTCCCACGTGCGAGATGATTGCATCGACGGACATTATCACGTCCATTGCCTCTACCAGGCTCGCCATTTCAAAGAAGTGCAGGAGCAAGTCCTTTAGCATCGGCTGCAGCTTCGCCTCAAGGTGACCTGCCTCTGCGAGCTGCTCCACAAACTCCCGGAATGAATTGACAGCCTCAACTTGAACCGGTAAATCTCTGCATGCATGTAGGTATAAGGGCAGCCGCCAAGTAGCACTCTACACGGGCCTACCTGACACCACTGCCATCAATCACTTCACCCCATGCACCAACCACGCTGTCGACCAGCTGCACTTGCAGCAGCATAAATCTGACACTTAATATGCTGTAGCAACATTCAAACGACTCAAAGTTGGACAAGGGGCATACTCATCCTTCATGCAGCGCAGCGTCAGTTCAAACAGCTCATCGAACATTGGCCCCTGACCCTTGGAAAGCGTGTTATTCAGCTGGGAAAACTGCACTTCGCTGGCAAGGACCCCTGCCACCCACACAGCCTTGGCACGCAGGAAAGGGTGCGAACTCCCAAACAGCGGTATAATGTGCTGCCGCGCAATGCTCTCCATGGCCTCCTTATATCGCTTCTGCTTCACAAGAACATGCTCCAGCAAGGCACCCAGCACAAGCATGGCGCCATCCATTTTATAGGCTGCAGCTATGTCCGCCCCGGGTGTTGCGTGATCTGCATCAACCGCTTAATTACATGGCCACGGCCACGGCCACAACCCTCAACAAGCGACAGGCTCGTGCGTGTGCATGCCTCCTAAGTAAAGTTCCTGACAAGGTTGCAGTCAGTGTCTGAAACGACATTGAGGAACATGAATGATCGGTCATGCACACAAGCCTAGCCTTCTGAGGGAGCTGGGCTCGCACCGCATTGTGTGTACTCCGATGCAATACCAAGAACAGACTTCATGAAAGGGTCCAGCAACGTATCACGGAGCACCTTCGTGCGCATGACATCGCGGATAAGGCCGATGGCAGCATCACGCGGATCATACAGATCCTCCACAACAGCCATCATCAGAGCAGAGCTGTTACGGCGAATGACTTCCATCGGATCTTCCTTCCACTCTTGGTGCAACTCCTCTGAGAAGAACGTCAGAGGCACAGCAACATGGATGAGTACGTCCAGAAGAAATGGAGTCAGTTGCGCTTGAGTACCTGACTGCTTTGCGGCTGTGGATAAGTAGCGGCATATGTAAGTGATGGACTGACGTGATGCCCATTGGCCCTGCCCGATCTGAGTGGCATACTCGAGGACACACTGCAGGCACCGACAGCGTTATGGCCAACTTATAATCCTTGAAATAGCTATCAAATAAACAACATCCTTGTCACTACCTGTACAGGCAAATTTGGTGTCTGACAGCTGTCGCCAGCGCCATTGGGTTGCCCGAAACAGCTGCGTGTATCCATAGATGGGACATAACTACACTGCCTCCGGTGACGTATGCCATCGCATATCCACGAGATTAGTGACAAAGCTGCTGCAGTGGAGGCGTGTACGAGCGGCGCATGTCAGCCCATGGTTAAAGGGGTGTTAAGGGCACACCTTCAGGAAGCTTGGGGAGAATTCCTGAAGGAACAGAGCTGCAAAGTCCCGAGCTGTCTCTGTTCGAACGATCTTGGGATCACCGTAACGGTCTAGCAGGCGGTAGGCGACCCGAAGCAACCATTTTCGCAGCTTCCACCATGCACTCTTTTCCCGCTCATCCAACGGCATTGCTGTATAAACAGGCAATGGGCGCTGCATAACTACGAAGAGCCCCTGCAGCACTCCCAGGTACGTATTATTGCGATTTCAAGTTGCAAGCACAAATTTGGCGACCGCCGTGGATGTACACCACAGAGGTTGTCACACCTGTAGCCATTCTCTTGCGAGAGCTTGATCCTTTATCAAGCATTCAGGGATTGACATGAAAATGCATGAATAAAAAATTTTGTTCGAAACGCGAAGGATCACGGCCACTGCGTCAGTAGAGGCATCCTCGGACAAGATTCTCCGCACCAGCTGTACCAGCACGGGCAGCACTGCCCTGCTAAATTCCTGCATGATGTATCAAGTTGAGCGCGGACATGGGCCTCTTATCGACCAATCACATGAACTGTGACACTCGGATATGATCTCAAGAGAATAGGTAAGGGGACTCGACATCCGTAGCACGACTATCCTGAGCAAAACTGGCATTGCCGATCTCACCTGCATTGTCTGTGCATGCTCTGAAGCAAACTCAAGCGATGATGCCACTTTGCGAAGAACCTGTAGTGAACCGTACATCCGAGCTGGGTCCCCCCCTGTTAAAGAGGCAAGTGCATCTGGTAATAAGTTGTTCCAAGGGTCGGGAAAATCTTGTGACGCAATCTGGCGAACCACCTCCAGCAGCTGAGCTTGTACTTCGCGAGGGCTCCTGGATGCATGGCCAGTAATCTTTCTGGTGGCACAGCGACCTGGGACCACAGCATTCTGCATTATTATGATGTGATACTACAAGCAACCAAGTGGCCTTAGAAGGCGTCATATCACACCCGTAATGACTCACCTGACAACACATTCATGCAGATTGGCCAGAATGTGGCGGCGATCGGCGTCGGGAATGCTCAGTGCAGGTTTGCGAGTGGAGTCCGCCGACCGCGCCCACCGACGCTTGACGGTATTCTTAAGCTGAATCGCAGCCAGTTGACGTAGAGAAACATCAACACCATCTTGACTGGATATTTTGAGCAAAGCGAAGCAAAATCCATCTTGGCTGTCAACCTGCGCAGCAGAAGCGATCAACGTGGACTGTTTCACATGGCGGCACAACAATGCGCCACACTGCCCCATTGCAGAACATAGGATTGCACCTGTTGCAGCAGCTGCTCAGAATGGCTGCGCTTTGCGACTTCCGGCACAAGCAGGCCTTGCAGAATGCTGACCAGCTGATCCTCCATCGCAAATGATCACTTGACACGCAAAAATCAGTGAGCACGAATAGCAGATACCTTGAACAGATACTATTTGCCGCTGCAATCCCGAAGGATGAAAGCTCGCAGAAAGGCTACAAAACGCAAAGGCAGTTCAAATCGTTTGTGGACAAGGGGCAGGCATACGCGTTGCAGCACCGCAAAAGTCAGAATGGGAAGATTCACAATATGCCCATGCGGCTTGATTACAAGGTCGATGATCAAGCGAGGTTGCCCTCACCGGCCGCGCTGTTCTGCGCTGTGCACAATATCGACCGGTGAGCAGCGAGAACAGCACACCAGGATGCGAGTGCAGCACTTGATTTCCTCTGAGTATCATAGGTCATTAACAATAGGTGTCTGCTGCGTTGTTGACCAGCGTACGACGTACATGCAGTGGCTGATGGGGATAATGCATCCAGAACACCTGTAGCCGCAATTTGAACGCTGAGAGCTAGCCGCAAACCAAGGGCCGCCCCCCATTATGCAAATCCCACAAGCGCCAAGTTTATACAAGTAACCAGCACCGTCTCCAGGTAAATGAGCCTTCCCTACCCAGTCACCGACGGGCCAGGGCTCCCTCATTTTCGCATGGACCTTCACATGCCACTCCGGATCGCTGGTGATGGTAATCCCGGCCCCTGGCAATTCACTAGTAAAAGTACTAATACCTACGTTGAGCAAGGAAGGGGGGGGGGGTATGAGGGGGGGGGGGCTAGTAACGGAGGGACGAGGCTGAGAAGAACAGGGTTGAAAGGAGCCACCTTCAAGCGCGGGTGCGGGAGCTTTGGGTATCACACACATACACCAACTCCAAGAGTAGTGGACGCAATCAAACCAAACTCTACTTTGCCCCGCACCATGCTGAGTTTGCTGCACCTCCGCATTGCAGACGCAGCCCCGACTGCCGACAGCCGTGCACTGAACCAAAAATGAACTGATTGAGCTGTGCATCGCTTGTTTCAACACATAGTTCCTACCTTACAGTGGCGCATCGGCCATGAAGCCAAATCCAAACAGGCATCGGCCACAGCATCATCACATGAACACGGACCGATGTTGGTTGAACATGGACATACACGAGTTAAGCACGTCTTCTGATGTATGCTGCGCAACGGTAAAGCCTTCGAAGGTTGGGGCCACTTTCAGATTTCTGCCCCAGCAAACAACATCAACTGTGCAACACTTGTAGAGAGCACGTACCTCATTGTGTTTTGCTCTTTACTGCAAGACATTATTGATACTGGATACGATCCACACACCCGCTGTTCGTGCTGCTACGGTACGACTTAGTTCCGGATACGTTTACGTGCATCATGATATCATGTTCCCATCCGCTGCCGGCCAACAGAATGCAACATGCCTGGGAAGGAAAGCGTTTACATGCAAGGCACTGTCATGTTTGGCCATGCAACATGGATGCGTATGAGGCTGCAACATCTGATTGAGCACACCATTTGCATTGCAGGACAGGTTTGAAAAAGCAGTGATTGGTAAGACAAATGGCCTCGAGGCACATCTCATGATCATCAACCTTGCTGCACATGGTGTAGAAGCAGCGCAATCAAACACCCGTCACATATGCTCACAAGTGGAATGATGCCGCCACGCTTTGTTCAGCGACTTTCTCTAAATAACTCAGTCGCGAAGCTTGTCTAATCTAGCTTTTAATCCGCCCACATGCATGTAGTTCTGCACAGGCTGAGTTGGTCGTCCCCGGTGGTTTTTGCCCACACTGTCTCCACACCTGGCTGGCTGGTATCAGGTTGCCGCTCCTCGTGCTGGTGTGGGTGATAGAGCCCCAGGCCGTCATTGCTGAGCCCCAGGAGATCCTGACATATTGCTGACAATCTGGTGAAGGCGTGACCTGCATCCCTTTCTTTGCCTCCTATGCACATGGCCTGTGGCGCTTGTTTACACCCGGGTTTGGATGGTTCCTGAAAATTTCGGCTCACTTCGTACATGTCAGATTTGTTGGTTGACCCGGGTAGCCACTATGCCACGCATCGTCTGTCATCGTCCTACTCGGGCACAAGTGTTCGGTCTCCATGGAGCTCTAAGTACTAATCCAGAGCGGAGTGCCGAATACTCAATCCTTCCATAATTTCAGCTCCTGTTTTCATGTCTGTTGCCACCGTTGAAAGTATGGACGTATCCGTCAGACGTGAAACATGACAGTGTCGTCTGTGCCCAATCACGACAAATTATAGTTTGGACAATTCTCCAGGGGCAAGTGTTCGCCCATATAAATCTTTTTTAGACACATGTGCGTGCCAACTCGGTAGAACAGCGTGAGCACATGTAGACTGCCTTTGCGTTTCCTTGGAACCAGCTGCGTGTGATGGAGTTGAGGTACAAACTGCGGGAAATTATTCTTACATCTGCCACAGGATACACAGCAAAACCTTTGCAGATGGCGTGAAACCACACGAGACCCATGTCTTCGGTGGTTGCAGCCAGCAGCGAAACAGCGGCTCGACGTAATCCCGAGAACTTTCATGCTGCTATGGGGATCAGCAGTATGGACAACATCAAGGTAGCTGTCCGGGTCCGGCCCAGCAGCTCGGACGCGTCAGCCACAACAGACTGCGTTGTGGTATCGGAGGTAATTGATTCACCTTGACCACCGAGGCTAGTACATGCACACAGTAGTATAACGTGTGACTAAAACCACGTCGCACTATCTCATTCCCTGGTTGCTGACGTCAACTGCGTTGCCAGGATGCTACGCATGTTAAAGTTTGTGGGCCCGAAGACAGTCGACAGCTGCTACACTTCCACTGCTGCATGGGGCCATCTACTACACAAGAACAAGTTTTGGAACGCTGTGGGGCGACACAACTGATGGATGCTGTCCTTTTTGGATACCATGCTACCATCATGACGTATGGGCAAACCTCAGCAGGAAAAACTTACACCATGTTTGGTCCTGAAGATGCGTTGGCTGCATCAGGCTATGCTGGTGGCGAGCATGATGGCATCACAATTCGTTGTGTGCGCCATCTGTTCTCAAAGGCAGCAGCCGGAAGCAACAGTTATATAGCAGTCAATGCAAGTTGTCTCGAAGTGTACAAAGAAGGAATTTATGACCTTCTCAATATAACAAACAAGCAACTGCCCCTGAAATGGGATCCTGAAGGCGGATTCTCAGTTCAAGGGCTGACAACTGTCCTGTGTCCAACTTTCGACAAGTTCATGCAAGTGGCACAAATGGGAATGAAGCACAGGCGTACAGGAGCACATGCATTGAATCACGAATCTAGCAGGTCGCATGCTATCCTCACGGTCACAGTAGCGATACATGCCTTGGGCACTGACACGACTTCTGCGCCAGTGCGGCATGGGAAGGTGTCCTTTGTTGACTTGGCAGGGAGTGAACGGGTGAAGGAGACAGGTGCAGCAGGAGGCACACTAAAGGAGGCAAATTCGATCAACAAAAGCCTGTTCACTCTGGGAAAGGTCATAGCTGCACTGTCCGAATTGGTATGCTTAATTGTTTCACCAGGGTGCAGTATGAAACTATTCAGGACACATGACGTGACAACTGCAAGGCACAGGGTGATCAAGCTGTTGGCCACGTTCCCTACCGAGACTCAAAACTTACGAAACTCCTGATGGATTCAATCGGGGGCGCATCGCTTTGCTTGATCGTGGCATGCGTCACTCCCGCAAGCAACCACAGGGAGGAGACATTGAACACACTACAGTACGCGACACGAGCCAAGCGCATTGTCAACCGTCCTAGAGTTCAGCACGACTCCAGTCAGAGTGACTATGCTATGCTTCAACAAGAGTTGCGGGTCCTGCGGAACGAAAACGAGTACTTGAGGTCCATTGTGGTGCGACAATCATGGTGGATGAACTCTGTTGAAATTCGAGCCATATTCGCCAGGCCACTGGTCAACAGGTCAGCGGTGGGGCGCACCATAGCATGGCCTTTACATTGTTCTGATCTTGACTGCTTCTTGGACAGCTTGTAGTACTCACAATATCAGGAGCTACAAGAGACCCGCACCCCATCGCAAGAGCAGCAAGGGCTTGCAGCTTTGGTTGAAACAAGGGAGGAGTGCCACACCGATGTTTGCGATCAAAGCTCTGCTCGCCCAGACCGAAGTGACAATGGAGACCAAGGCAGAGAGAGCCGTTTCTATAGTTATGGAGCAGCTACCAATGGGAAGCTGTCACAGCACCCCATGCCCCGAAATAGCAGTCTGACTGCCTCCCCCAGCCGTTTTGGATCGCCTGGGGCGCGAAGATCGGGATCATGGCGACTAGCTCCACTGGTGTGTTGCAATTTGAAATAACGTGTGGAAAGAAATTGGTACAGCGTTTCACTTGCTCCACACTGAAGGATCACATCCCCAACCCAAAGATTGGCAGGGCAGCATCTGCCGATGCGGGAGGCGATGCACAAGGCTCCAGATCAGGACGGTTACATTCATCACATCTGAACTTGGACGCATACAAACGGCTGCAACAGACTCAGGTGTGCATCAATCATAGAAACTGGGACTGCTGTGCAGTGCTAAGGGACATTTTGTGCCTACAGGCAGCCTTCCCTTTACATGTAGGCGTTGCTGGCCCAATTTAGTGAGGCAAACTCTCAACTAGCCACTGAAAACGACAGACTGAAATCTGGAAGACAGGCATTGGCCAGAGATCATTCAGACGTGCTCAATGAGATAGACTACTTGCGCAACAGGCTGAGCATACTTGAAGGAGCAGCTGTTCAGATGGAACGAAGGTGTACTGGGTCAGCAAGCAGTAGGGCTGCTATGACACATCTCATGACTGATGTAGGCAGGTACGGAGCATCACCTGGCAGTGTACTGAGAGCAGTGCTACAGTAACACAGACGAGTCTGTCACAGCTCTTGAAGACCAAGTCTATGCATGTGCTTAGTGTTGATATGACAAATTGCATGCAAAATGACATGTGCATGGGTATGACCAGTTCCTGCATAGTTAACATGAGCTGTGGATACGATGATGGGTCACCAGTCATCAATCTGCAGGACAGAGTGTGAACATGGTGCAAATTCATCCGCAAGTCATACCAAGAGCGAATCAAGCATGACTATACCTGCCCCGAATATGAAGAGCGGTTGGTCTTTCAGTGCTGATGCATTTCAACTTGCAACCTTCGTTGCCCTCAGAATACAGCTTCCCTGAAATGTGCACTATGCGCCTAACAGAGCAGTCTGCAGGACGGGAGGGCGTACACAGTGGATCTGCTTGGTTGAGAAACACAACACGTTCGCATATTGTTCCAAAAACAACACCCCACAATGGAGGCAAGTTGATGGTGGATCCAGCAAAGCTCTCGATGCTACTGGACGAAAGCACATGCAATGCGCATAGCGGTCTTCAAGGCAGCCCTACGGGAAAGGCAGGGAAAGCGCCAGGGAGTCCTATGGATGTGAATTGGTGAGTAGCACGCTATCAAACGAGTTCGATTGACGTCTGTGTACAACCGAATTTCCACAGATGAGGTGGCGATATGCGCACAGCCCTCGCCCTCGGTTTACAATAGGTCGCCAGTAGGCTGAATCTAGTGAATGTGTCCTGTGTATAATGTGTAACCTTATACACATAGATTTTTTACCAATCCAGGCGTTGCCGCCATTCCGATCTCTCTGTCACTAATACAGTCTTTCTGACAAGGTGAGGTACAGTACGCTCGGTGTGTGTGTGCTTTGCAGTTGCAGCATCTGTGTGTCGGTGAACGTGCCTGGCAATGAGCTTACGCTGCTGTTGTTTGATTCCATGACTTGGTCCACTTTGTGGTTTTGCCCTTGTACTCTTTTGTAAATACGTAGACAGTACGTGCCACTATCTTGCACCAGTGCCGCAATTGGTCCATGTATGATATGCATTCTGAGACATGAACTTCTCTTTTGTCAACGCGTGCCTGAGACATGAACTTCTCTTTTCGGCGCGGGCCACGTCGATATACATTCTGAGACATGAACTTGAGACTTCTGATTTACCCCTTGGCGCTGCCGGGATTTTGTGTTGATCTCCGTGTAACACATTCTGAGACATGAACTTCTCGTGGCCCGCGCCGAAAAGTGGCCCATGCCAAGACAGCTCCTCAATGAAAACGTACGAAGCGAGGAAGCATCAGATGTTTTCACAAATGGATGCAGCAGTTTACTGAACATGAACGGATCCATAAGGATTTTGGTGGAACCAAAAAGCATCAACAAGCGCGGTGTGCAGAACTCATATCTTGCGCAGTGCGGGATTTGAGTGGCTGGCTCGCCAGATGCACTGGTAGGAAGGCAGCTAGGTATTATGTGGGGTGCATCCAGGAAAGGCCGGTGAGGATGGCAAAAATGTATGTACATGTGATGGCCCAGGAAGGTGCACAAGCAGCATACGGTGTGGATGTTGGTGGCTGAGGCGGTGGCTGCAGTTGTATGATCGCTGCTCATGTCAAGCTATCACGGCGCTTTTGGGGTGCTCTCATGCCGCTCTCGGGCCCTGATTTGGGCTGCAGCCATCAACACACAAATTGGAACCACAAGCCCAGCCTCACAGGGCTGACAGACATCAGTTGTTCCTGCAGAATTTAGTGGCTGGGTGGTGTGTCATGCTGGTGATGAATTTACCAGTTTGCCCAAAGTGAGGGTTCGGATTCTAACCCCGAATGTAAAGCAGAACACGAGAAGAGTAAAGGGGTGTTATTGCTCAGTGAACCAGTTCAAGGAAATACACAACAGCAGCGTGTGCTCAGCGCTAGCCACTTTCATTCACTTATGGAAACTGCAACTTCAAAGCAAACACACAGCGAGCAACTAACGGCGACATATTTGGGTTAGGCGACGGTTGTGTTGCATGTGCCTGTTTTGCTTGTGCTGGCTTGTGCGTTTACCCCTTGGCGATGCCGGTCTGTTGCATTGATTTCCGTGTGCACAGCGAGCATCCCAAAGTGACATTTCAGTCCCACCACATCACAACATCAACACAGGCACATCCAAGCCGGCGTCGTAGTGCCTGCACACTGTTCGTTCGCATCCAAACAGTGGCCACAGGAACACACACACGTTTGAAACTCATTGTTGCGCAGGCCTGCAGTAGGTGCTTGAGGCATCCCATGATATGCATGTGGATATGCGATGTATGTTGCCTAACCATGTTTTCCAATAGGACACCTGAAGCTCGTCTGTGTCTGTGCATTGACGACGGGCTAGGTCCTCCTTCGCGACCATTTACAGTGTAATGTGATCGTAACTGGTATGTGTGTCGCATCATAGCAGCATTATCCATCATGTTTAAGGTTTCTACTAGTCCTGGAAAGTCCTCCGGTGTTTCCTCCCCGTTGGATGGAAGCCCGCCGGGGCAACCTCGATCTGTAGCGGACAACAAAGCTGTATTGTCGCAACGCAAGCATGTAAGCCCATATATGTATCAAAATGCCTTGTACGATGGTGCGCTTTGTTTCACGTGCTTGAATGTGCAACTCGTTGCGTTGTTATCCCGGCACAAGCCACTCCCGCTCAGTTGTACTTTGTGAAGTCACGATCAATGTAAGTAAATCTGATAAAGAAGGCGAAATTCCAGAAGCTATGCATTGTTCATATGCGTGATTTTGCTGTGGAGGTTGGCGCGGTTGATGTGCTAAACGCGTCCATGGACGGAAGGGGTTCACGGCACACGAGATCCTGAGGAAACAACAGCACGCACAAACTATGTGTCGTAGTGAAGGTCACAATTCAAGGCCATGCACTCTACTGCGAAAGTTTCACGACGGCGTGGTTGTGTATGCAGATGTGACACCTACCCCAGTCCACGGCTCCATCAGCTTGCGTCAGCCTGGTCGAAATATTGAACCAAATTCCAACGCAAGACTCTCTTTGATGTTCGATTCACGGCATGAGTTCACAGTCCCACCGACAGGATTTGACGGCCTGACAGCATCTGAGGTCCGACGTGGTGTGCACAGGGCACTTGACAACCATGCAACAGTCAATGATCAGCAGCAAACTTCACCTAGGGGGTCAGAAACCTCAAAATCTATGCTATGCGAGGGGCCTCTAGGTGAGTGTTAAAGAAATTTGCACAAAAATGAGCATCAGGGTGACGGATTGTTCTTGTAGGGTTATATCTTTTAAGTGGGAAGAGTGCAGGCAATCCATTGAATAGCGATTTTCAAGGAGGACATAGCCACCATTTCAAAGAAGGACCCATTTTTGCTGCGAATGCGTTGCGAGATCTGCAAAGCAGTCCCACTCCTATAGGCGCAGCAGAGGTAGCAAAACTCCTGTTCTCGGCACCACGCAGGTCATTCAAAAAAGGAGCGGATCCCACACAAGCCCGGTGTCGTACTCCACCTATATCTCCCCCTCTTCAGCGGGCACCGACTGACTTGTTTTGTGGAGAAGCCATGTCCAAGTCCATAGCTGATCATGAAATGCGCAGTGGAGCTAGCCTTGAGGCACCGCCGGACACACCTGCACGTATTCAGGCTCTGATAGGGTCCCCAAGTGTCACGCCAAGCCCATCCATCTCCATAGACCTATGTTATGAGCAGCTTCTGAATTTTAGTGTCGATGGGGTGTCAATGACACCCATCTCTACGACTCCCACCTCCAAGCTGACTGGAACGTCAGTGTCTTTGGACAAGACAGATCGCCTGTGCACCATCGACCATCAATTCACATCGGCAGCAGCACCGACCCCACAGATACAGCGCAGGCATGCATTGCACCCTCAACTGGAAATGTGTGTGGCAGTTGGTGTAAACAACCCAGCAATGTTCTCTGCCGCGACGTTGGTGGCTTCGTCAGGCTCACCTGATATGAGTGCCGGTTCACACCAGAATGTCGATGCTCTGGGCAACCCATGCAGAGCAGAGTTCAGAGCAAGTGATGACACAAAAAGCAATGAATTCATTGCACCGGTGTCAAGATTCGCTGTGGCACCTGCGACTGTTGAAGGAGAACCTGGCAGTGCATGCCACCGTGATCCCGCAGTTGCAGAGAACATCTCTGGGAAAGGAGTGGACCATCCACATGCAGCGTGTAAAAAACAGCAATGGATTTTATCTGTGCCGCATCCAGAAACTCCTTCGGCAGACAAGCCAAGTGCAGCCACACTCCGTGGGGCAGGCCATCAACGTCGCGAGCATGGGCCTATCTACAGCTCATGTGCAAAGGAATCGCCTGGCTGGAACAATCAGCCTCTGGAGAAGCTTGGCACTTCAACATCGGCTGCAATTGAATCCGCTGCACGACGTGAGTCAGGTGTGTTCGAGACTTACATTGTTCGCACTCCGGTCATCATTTCGTCTGGATCAAGCCAAATTTGAACGCTTGCATGTATCGTCAATGCACTTGCAGGTTTGCTGGTGAAGGGGCTCATGGCAGAGGCCGATAACCCGCAAATGCCATCCCCATCTTATAATGATGCACCCGCAATGCAAGTTTCCAGCACACTTGCTGAGTTGTATCGTTCATGTCCACCTGGACAAGGAGAAAAGGAGACGCCAGGCTCCTGGCTATTGTCTATTAACGGCATCCGTGACAGTTTTGACTGTGCCCCAGACAAGCTTCCAGAGCTCACGGACGAGCAGTTTGCCCACATCTCTGTGGCAGTCGCACCGGATCACGATCATGCTCGAAGTTGTGCTGCGCCACCTGATCAAGCTCTGAATATAGCACCTGAGGTGTCCTCAAACCCAAGTTCTTCTCCCCACCACCAGCAAAAGTCTGCTGACGCAGGGTTGTTGGAACTATGGAATGGAGCCGCAAGTCCTGTGGCCTCAACTAGCCTGATCCCAGAACATGCAGGTAGACAGGACTCCAGCGGCCAGTGCTGTGGGCCAGCAGATGACTCCATGTCAGCGGCTCGGCGTTCCATCACAGATGTAGTTCTTGCAAGCGCTGACAGGGCAGATGAGCGTATTCCAGAAGGTTGTGGCGCGGATACAAACCCTGTGATTAACCTTGCACCGTCAGTAGCTTCACTTGAAAGCATGCATTCGCCCTCAGCTAGTGACGGTAATGTAGGGATGGCTGGGGAGTGGATTCCTTTTTTTTTATGTGCTACCAATGCTTCTTGCACTGGTTCCACAGTTCACAGGACAGAATTCGGACTGCCGCAATCGGTATCCCATAGCATGTCAGCAGCCGCTGTCCTGGATACACCATGCTCACAATCCCCAGTAATTACTTCGCACAAGTCCACAACAGGCATTCCAAAGCCCAGTAAAAAGAGGATGCCATGCCCGCCACTTCCGCGACCCCCCTCTCTGGGTGCCGCAACACCTCCACGCTGTCCACCTCCATCTGGGAACATCAGATTCAGCCCTGAAGCAGCCAGTCCAATGTTCGGCAGGTCCCGTTCGCAGGGATCTAGTCCCGTGACGCAAAGTCCACCGGATTTCGGGGGTGCAGTTTCAGCCAATCCATCCAGGAGGCCCCGTATGAGATCTCTGCCCCTGCCCAGCGCAGTTGCCTGTCCTCCCCTTGCACAGTTCCAGGCTTCATGCTCTTTTCCCACCGCTGGTGTGTCATCCGCCAAAAATGCACAGTCGCCTGTCAGTAGCAGTGCTGCAGCAGCACAGGCAGATGAAGGACCCTTGATCAAACGGCAAGCTGCGGACATCAACGCATGCAAAACTGCAACAGCCAGAAACAGACAGGGAAGCTCGCTGGTGAAGGTATGCTTGGCAGTACTCAAGTTTCCAGTCAGTCGTGCCCTGAACTCTGTCACTGTGCCTACGTGTATGTCTAGCTGATGAAATCGAATTTCGCTGCAATTGGATTGGACTGATTTCGTGTCTCTGAGCAGTGGTCCGAATGCAGAGGCTACCAACGGTGGAAGATACAACCGTAGACACTGCAGATACTGAGCTGGAGGATGTATGCTCTGATGCATCTGGAGAGTCGAGCAAGGAAAATAGCCAATTAATTCGTGCTAGCCCGACACTCTCAGGTGGCTCTGGCATGCTTCCAATTGTTACCTCAGAGAGCCCATTGCAAGTAAACATCAGACATGCTCCACCCGTGCTGGGTGTGCGATGCACTGACCTAGAAGCTGACTTCACCGATGCCTTGGACCCTGATTTGTCACCAGACAATCCAGACTGCGGATTTCGCTGGAGCTTGACGAGCCCCGCTGCTGGTTTGCTGCGAAAGGCATCGATCAATTTGCTGCCACAAGATCAGGCAGCTTGTCTAGTTGCTGATGAGGCAGCAGCAGTTCGTGCTGCTTTTGCCAAGGTGAACGCACGTTCAAGTACCGCTCACAATGGCAACTCTGACACGATTGCTCATGGAAGCCAACAGGCGGCGCCTGTAAACATAGATCAGCAAGAAAGCTGTGAATTGCCGGCATGTAGCACACCTCCTATGCGGCATCCATGTAGTGACCGATTACATCAGACACAAGATTCAGGGCGGGCTGGAGCATGCCGGTCAGTGCATGCTTGCGTATCCCCGCATCATTCCGCGATTTCTCCGTCTCAGAGATGCTCTCCAAGACCAATTCATGTTTCGCCGAGTGGCCTTGCTTACAGCCACACGTGTAGCCGTGTCAAACTGGCAGGGGCTAGTGACTGGGGTTATCAGTTGCCCGAACGGACGCCTTTCCACATTGAGTCGCCACTCCTTCATGACGCGGCAGCAAATCAAGGCAGTTGTGCTCAATTAAGAGGACTAGGGCTAATGAAGGTTGGATCGCAGACCTGGGATGGGTTCTGCAGCTGCTCAGAACAGGATCGCGGTCATTCATTCACAGCCACTGCAGTATGGTGCTGCAAGAAGCTGTGGCAGGTCCTCTGGCTGGACGTACGGGTCACTCAACATGTGTGTGATGAGATGAACATGGCTTGGAAAACAGCAATCGTTCCTGAGGAGAGCTGGGTCCTTTTGAAAGTGTTCGGGTCAGTGCTTGGCATATGCTGGTGCGAATCGATGGTAGCTGTCATACACTTTTGCTTGACCAGTATTTACAGGATCTTTTTGTGCAGGATCTTGTCGTCTGTATCTGCCATCGCGAAAGAGGGACAGATGGAACCCGCAGCATGCGCCATGCAGCATGTGGACAATGCTGCTGTGCTTGCAGTGGTGCCGGTCATGCGGCCACCCGCGCTTGCTCTTGTTGAAGAGGTGCATGGCATGTATGGAGTGTCTGTCCCTGATGTGTGCTGTGAAGCTTCATCTGAGCCCCCAGGCGAGGTGGTAACAGAAACAGATGACAAGGCTGACTGCTTGGTAGCGCCTAGCCTGCAGAGTCCAACATCTAAAACCCTGGATGTGTCAGGTGATGAAAGAGGTGCACTGAAGGTCGGAACCTTAGCTTTTGCAGCATCAGCGCCAGTTCCTGCTGGGCTCACAGCTGCTCTACCAGATGCCAAAGCTCATGCCTTGATTGAAACCTCTACTTCTGCTGCCAATCAATCGCCAGATCCATGTCCGGGTGTATGTTCATCAGATGCATCCACGCCAAGTCATGCCTCAGTGGACATGACAGTGGCCACAAGCGTTAAATCTGCCAGCGTGCAGCATGGTAGCATATCAGGGGCGACACACTTTTCTGATCCACAACGCCAGCCTTCATGTCATCAGTGCACTGAGGCCATGCTCTGTAAGTCAGATGCCTTGAGTTTTGTGGTGTGCCCAGCCATGGTCGCAGATGTTCTACTCCTTGCACAGTGCTCCTTACCGGATCTGTCTGCCGTGCACAACTTATTGCCTTCCTCTGGGGATCGCTGGGGAGGCCAAAGTGTTACCATCTCTGCAGCCAAGTCATTCGTGGTAGAGCCTCCTGCTACCTCTGCGCCAACAAAGCTTCCCATCGCAGAATCTGGATCTGTACACAGGCCTGGTGACAAAGCTCCACATTCGATGCAACGCGTGGTGCTTCAATATTGTATCGTTTCGGTGTGCCAGTCAGAGAAAATGAGCAATATCCTGTCATGGAGCGAACCAAGCTCACTTCAGACTAACACATCTGTAAAGAATGATCAAGAAATGCGTGGGCTGCATGGTATAGCATTGATGACATCACCTGCGTCAGATCTGGCCAACGATGACCTCGAGCACGGTGACGAAGCCATTGGGGGAAGCTTGCCTGTTTCTTCAGTTGTGCCTGGGCCTAACCAGGTGACAACCAGCCGTCCAGACGGTGCAAGTACAGGTGTGCGGTTTTGATTAGATGATCTCCCCAGGAATGCGAGTGCACAGTGCAAGTGAGGTACATGTGTTCAGGTGTTTCGCGACCAGGAGATCCATGGCTGCTACCACCAGGAGTCCGGTGGTTGATGTGTGCTCTAGTCATTGGGTGTATATCTGCCATTGCCAGTGCACATCGCAATCGATGTGTTGAAGCTGCAGAACCTGGCGTGGATGAAAATGGTGAGATCCCAGCTGCGTGTTTTTGTTGTGTTCTGACGTGCAGTCCATTCACAAGTGCAGGATTTTGCAGATCCCAACCCTCTTCGATTGGCTACAGAGTGCACAACAATCCAACTGAAAGGCATGAGTCTGCGGCCACTCTCAGCCATCGCGTCCGATCACGCTTCGGTTCTCCATCGCAATTCCCTGCATTCTTGTCAAGGTAGTCATGCAGGTCCGGTCTTTGAGTAAGAAAATTCAACGCGGTTTTATGACATCGATGAGCCTGGGCAATGTGACGAGGATGTATTTCGCAAAGTCTGAGTATTGCAGTGTATTCTTACAGCAGGTGGTAGTTGCACTGTGTAACCGATGCTGATATCGTCTGCAACCTGTGTGAGGACAGCTAACGACTAGAACAACATGCAGCTGTTTTTACACAGAGCTGTGCTGCATCAGCTGAGTTGTGGTGACCGGTCAGGGATTGCTCGGATACTGAAAAGTCGACTGTTCACCACATTGCAGGCAAGGAAGGTGTGTGTTACCTGCACGGGATGTGACTCGAAGATGTGCCAGCTAAATTTACGCCAGCACACATATATGCGGAAAAGTTATCCAACGCTTCAAGCACGCTCGGGCACACGCCCCCATCATGCAGACTAATTGTTTTTGCTTTGCCCATCTTGTCATGTGGTTTTCTGCATGCTAGCCCAAAGGCTTGGACAGGGGCTGATAAGCATGACCACCGATGGACTGAATAGGGGACCAGGTGATCATTGTAGCGATGCAATCCTTGCATCATAACAACATTGCAGAGTTAATGCATTATCAATTTGCATAACATGGGATGGTTGGAATCCTGCTGTGTATATGCACTTCGCGTAACACATCTGTCAATGATGGGGACCAGTGTACTATACAGAACCTGATGAGCATCCAAAGTCATTTGTAACTGTTGTGATCCAAGAGGCAACACATATGCACAAGACAGCCTATAAACGGTTTGCCCTCTGTGCTGTTTTCTTGGCGTACTGCCATAGAATTGCAGGATGTGCGTGCATGGTCAGCCTGTTGCCTTCAGGCAAACTTGGCCAGATGAGGCAGGGAGACGGGAAGCTTCAGCACCTGTGCTGGCTTGTTGGTATTACATGCTGGAAGTTGTACTCACCGAGCCATGACAGCTGTGTTCCTGTACTTATTCATGAGGCTGCAATGAGGAGCTCTGAAAGCAAGAACAGTGAACAGCAGTGCTGCACATGGACGAATCGCCAACTGCAGGCCTACACGATCACGATGCTCGTCCAAATAGGGCCCAGAGTGCGGATGGTGCCCCAGAGGCCGTTGTTGAGGCACTCCGCTGCACTGTACTGATGCCAACCAGCTGCCTGCTGCTCTACCTCCGTCCCGGAGCACTGCTCAAGCTGGTACTCCTGCAGCACTGCCATGGTCATGTTGCTGCCACTGGGTCTCCAAGATTCACCGAATATCACGCCAGACTATATCCTAGCAATAGCTATGCGTCCTAGTGCGGGTGTTTCATACAGGTCACAAGGTGGCACTGCCCATGTGGCAGGTGACCATATGTCTCTCTAAGATAGTGACACCAGGGGTGAAACAAGGATCTGGCACACTCAAACATGCCCTCGATTGCCTGATGTATGAAAGGGATTGCAATGAGCATGCCACAGGGCTCGCCGAAGAAACGTGTAAATGTAATGATGCACTGACACACGGTAAAACGGCATGAATAGTTGAAGCTGCTCTTTTGGGGGTATTGGTAGAACCTGTGCAGTAGTAGTTGCGCGGTACCTGAACCCCTATTTCAAAGGCTACACCGTTTGCGCGTGCCACTGACCTTACAAGAATCAGTTTGTGGCTGCGCAAGGTGCCCCAAAGGCCTGATGATCAAGATTACTGATAGCTGATTCTCACAGATTCCCCCTCATCGCATTCTGTAAGCTTACAACGGTGTGCGTGCCATTGGTGGCCAGGTGGCATGGGCACAGATTGTCCATCAGGAGTCTGCCGGGGTGTATATCCCCAGCGGTAACAACTGACCTTCGATGTGCATATCAGCTGTGACAACAGAACCTGGTCTGGTTGCTGCGTAGCAGTGACGCAACATCCAGAAGGCGTTTATGTTGCCCGGGAATTCAGAGATACTCCTGATGGTATAAGATTACCACCCCGTAGTTGATGCAGTCAGGGAAAGTTCCCACATCTACCTACATTTGCCATACATAATTAAGCACAAGAACTTTCCACCCAGCAGCTGCCGTAGTCATCGCATGTGCTACTGACTGCATCCTCCATGACCCAGGCCGGGCTATCTGCAGGTTTGGAGGCTTGGAGGCCTTACTAATCAAGGCTGCACTCCCTTGATCTCAAACTCCCCAGCGTACACGAGGCCATTGCCCTCGGCCCGATCAGTACCCCACGATTGTCCCTGGCCACCATCATCATGCCACGTGTCCGCGCGGCAGTGGGCGGG